>JAIFOV010000190.1:0-48769 GCA_020654155.1 Novius pumilus
CTGGCCTCGTCAGTACAACGGAGATGCAGCTTGTTGCATACGTGTTTTACGTCTGCATGAAATTTCACAGTTGTGACGGATATTAAATAACGAGGATGTTTCTTGGCAACAAGCCTTGAATATGAATTCAAATACATAACTAAATGCAAACACGAAAGATGTTAAAAGAAACTCACTTGGATTAGCTTCACAAATGTTAAGGACGAAGGATGCTCGTCTTTCGTAGGCCAGAGGTGCAGTGGGCCGAAACGTGTTTTTTACCACTTTGTTTCCGGTGTTACGAAAGACGAGCATCCTTCGTCCTTAACATTTGTGAAGCTAATCCAAGTGAGTTTCTTTTAACATCTTTCGTGTTTGCATTTAGTTATGTATTTGAATTCATATTCAAGGCTTGTTGCCAAGAAACATCCTCGTTATTTAATATCCGTCACAACTGTGAAATTTCATGCAGACGTAAAACACGTATGCAACAAGCTGCATCTCCGTTGTACTGACGAGGCCAGAGGTGCAGTGGGCCGAAACGTGTTTTTTACCACTTTGTTTCCGGCGTTACGAAAGACGAGCATCCTTTGTCCTTAACATTTGTGAAGCTAATCCAAGTGGGTTTCTTTTAACATCTTTCGTGTTTGCATTTAGTTATGTATTTGAATTCATATTCAAGGCTTGTTGCCAAGAAACATCCTCGTTATTTAATATCCGTCACAACTGTGAAATTTCATGCAGACGTAAAACACGTATGCAACAAGCTGCATCTTCGTTGTACTGACGAGGCCAGAGGTGCAGTGGGCCGAAACGTGTTTTTTACCACTTTGTTTCCGGTGTTACGAAAGACGAGCATCCTTCGTCCTTAACATTTGTGAAGCTAATCCAAGTGAGTTTCTTTTAACATCTTTCGTGTTTGCATTTAGTTATGTATATGAATTCATATTCAAGGCTTGTTGCCAAGAAACATCCTCGTTATTTCATATATATAAATATACAAGAATTGCTCGTTTAAAGATATAAGATATGTAGCAATAACTCGTGGGTGCTTGCCACTATATTCTGTCGAAGTCGACAGGGTTTTTGTTGCTTTTATAATTTCGTTATTATTACTCTGAAACGCGTCCCCACTATGAAGACACTGTGATCGCCGCGTTAATGATTTCGCACGTCGACGAAATCAATTAGTCGTGTATTTGCTGTAAGATTAATCAGTTATAAACGTTGCTTTTGTCGACCGGCGATCGAGGGTCTTTGCTGCGATTCAGGTGAGACGCGCTCGCTTGTTGTGATCGTAGAATGATTTTTGTTTTTTTGTTTTGAATTACAGTACTTTTCTGCATCAACGCTACCTGCGTTTTATTTAGTCGAACGAACTTATAAATCGCAGGCCCATTTCACCAATATGTCGATAAAGGCGCGATTTCGCTTCGTTTACGAAGCATCGGCCGATACGAAGACGTCCGCTGTGAAGGTTAAAAACATTCAAGTTCTTAATGAAAACGAAGTTTACGTTTTTCCACCCGATTTGCAACATATTTCGCAGCATCCGGATCTTTGCGCTCTACCTGTTGTAAAGTCCGCTTTCAAAGTTTTCACGAAACGCAATCAATTTCGTAACATCAAGGTAACACTTCCAGATGAGGTAGCTAACCATTACCTCGACGATGAAGGAAATATACGTTTCAAAAATTACTACCTCGAAGAATGCGATGAATCTAATCACGAAGATGCAGTATCAACCGGTCCTGATAATACCGCTGTTCAAAATAAGAAATCGTTATGATCGATTGTTAAAGATATGGTCATTGATAAATTTACGGGAAAAAATCAAAGCGTGTTATCGTGGTTCGAAGTTTTTGAAAACGAATGTAATCGACTCGATATAGAAAAAGGCAAGTACCCCGAGGTGCTGCGTTTGTTTATGGAGGATTCGGGTGTAGAATGGTATACTCTTTCACTGAAAGATTTGTCGTTAGATAGTCCGTGGGATTTATGGAAAAAATCGATGATAGATTATTTCGGCGACCGCGGTTGGTCCGATGTTAATTATGCGTTCTCGTACAAATATATAAACGGGCTGCTGAACGAATATGTTTTAAAAAGCTAAATCTTCTTTTAGATGTAGAACTGACCATGTCCGTTAAATCACGGATATATTTGGTTGTTTTGGGGTTGCCTACTTTTGTACGCGATAGATTGCATCGCAAAAATGTCCAAACTCAAAATGAATTGATTGTAGAAATTAATCAACTACAATCACTTATTAAAATGAATTCCGCGAAATTCAATACTAACAGGAATAGTAATCTCAGAAAAAATAACTACAAACCGTGCCATATATGCGAAAAAGCTGGTTTAGTTGGTAGATATCACTCCGAAACAATTTGCTGGAACAATCAGGGAATCAAACGTGAAAAATGGGATAAAACCAAAAATATTAAATTATCCAACAACGCAGAATTAGAGAACGAACTCAATAATGAGACTAACCAAAAAAACTGATTCTTCCCCCGCTCATCTCGCTGAAAGTAAAAATTGATAACATTGACGCTACGGCACTATATGATCCTGGCGCGAATATTTTGATGATTAACGAAAAATTTATTTCAAAATTGAATAAACCAATTACAGATAATCAAAAATATACTTTCAGGACCATAGGCGGGGAAAATCATCAAAAGGGTATAGTTTTCCTCAAACTAAAGATTTTGAATATAGAAAAGATAATGCGTTTTTTTGTAATAAATCAAAAATATTTTAAGTATGATATCTTATTAGGTCTTGATTGTATTAAGGCTTTTCGCTTGTGTCAAGATCACGAACTTAATATTACACAATACCACCATCCATACAAAACAAATTTTTTTGATAGAAATGAAATTAAGAAGGATGACGATTTAGCACTTTACAATCAAACATCACATCTGAGCTTTCAAGTGACATTAGATCACCTTGAAAGATCAAAAAAAGAAAAAATAGAAAATATTATAAAGGATTACCACTCGGTTTTCGCGAAAAACAAGTATGACGTAGGAAATGTAAGTAAATACGAAGCACAAATCAAACTCATAAAAAATAAGTACATAAAAAAAAAACCATATCGATGTTCATTTTCCGACCAGGAAGAGATCGAATGTCAAATAAGAGCATTATTAAAACATGATCTCATCGAAGAATCAATTTCTCCTTTCGCGGCACCAATAACGCTAGCGTACAAAAAGGAAGATGGAGTAAAACATAAAACGAGACTGTGTGTCGATTTTCGTGAATTAAATAAGTTGATTGTCCCCGAAAGCCATCCATTTCCGCTTATCGATGATCTCATTGCGAAGACTCAGGACTGTTCGTGGTTCTCTGTACTTGATATTAACATGGCATTTTGGTCAATACCTATTCGTCATAAAGATCGTTACAAAACTGGGTTCGTGACACAATCGGGTCACTGGCAGTGGAAATGCCTTCCATTCGGACTAAAAAGTAGTCCAGCTATATTCCAACGCATTTTATCGGGAATCATACGTAAAAATGACCTAGGATCATTTTGTTTCAATTATTTAGACGATATTTTGATTTTTTCAAAAACGTTCGAGGAGCACGTCATCCATTTGCGTAAACTCGTGGAAGTTATCGAAATAGAAGGCTTTCGTTTGAAACCTACCAAATGCTCCTTTGCAACGAGATCCGTTAAGTACTTAGGACATGTCATACATAAAAATACAGTTAGACCACTGAACGATAACCTCGTCGCTATTCGCGATTTCCCAATACCGAAAAATCGAAAAATATAAGACAATTTCTAGGAAGGTAAATTTCTATCATAAGAATATCAAAGATTCTTCGAAAATACTGGAACCATTCCATAATCTTTTGCGTAAAAACGTTCCTTTTTTATGGTCTGAGGATTGCGATCAGGCTTTTACAAAAATAAAAGATTATTTAATGTCAGGTCCTGTTCTAGCCATTTTCAATCGTAATGCGCCTATTAACATTTACACAGACGCCAGCAGGGACGGTATGGGAGCTGTTCTGAAGCAGGTACAAGAAGACGGTTCAGAAAAACCTGTGGCTTACTTTTCAAAAAATTTAGCGATGCTCAAAAGAAGAAAAGAGCAATTTACATAGAATGTATAGCGATTAAAGAGGCAATCAAATTTTGGCAGTACTGGCTCCTAGGAAACAAATTTACATTGTTCACTGATCACAAACCGCTTGAAAATTTAAACATAAGGTCTAGACCAGACGATGAACTCGGCGATTTAACTAGTTATATCTCGCAATTTGATTTTCAACTAAAATACAACCCCGGAAAATACAACGTAGAAGCAGACTGTCTTTCAAGAAATCCAACAGAAAATAATGAATACGAAAATACGGATATACTGCGAATTACAAACACATTAACATTGCAAGAAATACAAACGGATCAACTGAACAATATACAAGATACAAACAATTTAACAACTAAAACTAACAATATTAAATATAAAAAAAAATACCGACAGAATAATTTTATCGAAAAATCTTGCGGAAAAACTGATAAATAGAGTCCATGTATCCTTTGGACATATTGGTTCGAAGTGTATGTACACAACTATAAAAAGATATTATTATTTTAAAAACATGTTCGATCTGATAGACAAATATTGTAAACAGTGCGCCGTTTGTATCAAAAACAAATCGCGGAAGCCCGTAAAGCTAGGCACCCTTGGGCTGCTTGGTCCCGCCACATTGCCTTTTCAAATAATGTCGTTAGACACAATAGGAGGATTCGGAGGTAGGAGGTCCACGAAAAGGTACCTCCATTTGGTAGTTGATCACTTTACAAGGTTCGCTTTTATGTTGACATCCAAAACACAAACTTCAGCCGATTTTGTAAAAATCATCAACAACATCAAAATTGAAAATAATGCCAATATAAAAACACTGCTTGCCGATCAATACAGTGGCATAACGTCGAATGAATTTCAGAAGTTTCTTAAAAACAAAGGTATCAATATGATCTTCACAGCTACCGATTGTGCATTTTCAAACGGCCTTAATGAGAGACTAAACCAGACTCTTGTTAACAGAATTAGGTGCAAAATAAATGAACAAACTAATAATAAACGATCCTGGACAACTATCGCTAGACAATGTGTAGACGAATATAACGATACCATACATAGCTCTACTGGTTTTTCGCCCCGATACTTGATGTACGGTGACTGCAAATATCTTGTACCAGCAGAATTATTCAAACCGACAAATTTACAACACGATCGAAAAACTGCACTTCAAAATTCAATAAAAACGCATAAACGGAACGAAATCATGTATAATAAAAATAAAAAAGATTGGGAATGGAACACGGGAGACTTGGTATATGTCGAAGTTGGTAATAAATTAAATCGTACCAAATTGGATGAAATTCGGCAGGGACCGTTTCCAATCACGAAGATAATTTCTAAACATGTTGTAGAGGTCGAAACTGATATATTTCGAAGAAGCGTACGTAGGTTCCATATTAGTAAAATTATTCCTTGCAAAAAAATTGAAGTAAGCACATAATTTTGTTTTTGAATTTGGAAATTTTTTTTTCCTTTGTGATCTCCCCCGTCTTTGTTCTCGGAGGGGGGATGTAGCAATAACTCGTGGGTGCTTGCCACTATATTCTGTCGAAGTCGACAGGGGTTTTTTGTTGCTTTTATAATTTCGTTATTATTACTCTGAAACGCGTCCCCACTATGAAGACACTGTGATCGCCGCGTTAATGATTTCGCACGTCGACGAAATCAATTAGTCGTGTATTTGCTGTAAGATTAATTAGTTATAAACGTTGCTTTTGTCGACCGGCGATCGAGGGTATTTGCTGCGATTCAGGTGAGACGCGCTCGCTTGTTGTGATCGTAGAATGATTTTTGTTTTTTTTTTGTTTTGAATTACAGTACTTTTCTGCATCAACGCTACCTGCGTTTTATTTAGTCGAACGAACTTATAGATATTTCCCATATTTTCAGTCTTGTTGACTGTTATTAGGAAGGAGTTTAAGTTTGGGTTCTCTTTCTTGGATAAAATTTTCTTGCAATCTAATATGTTAATATTTTTGTTAGTTAGATCTTCTTTTATTTCATCGTTCGTTAGGAAAGGTGCCGCTTTTAGCACTATTTTCTTGACTTTGTTTTCGTTTAAGGTGTACGTATAGTATTGTAGAACGAATTAGCCTCCAAAACAAGAATACTATGACAGCGCGACAACGCGTCGACATGTCCATCCGAGAGGTCGATGAAATATCTCATATTCATAATTCTCTAAACATAAGGCCCAACGCGATATTCAAGGATTAATTGTCTTTTTACTCAGTGTTAGACGAAAACTATCGCAAACTGTAACGATTCTGAATTTGATTCCAGCGGGATAGATATGGAAGCCCTTGATGGCGTAAATAACTGCGAGACACTCTAGTTCGAAATTATGATACTTTGCCTCCGTCGGCGTGGTTCTCTCGCTAAAATAAAATACCGGCCTAAGAATTTTATCGGTTTGTCTTTGTAACAAGATCGCTCTATAACCACTAGTACTTGCATCGCAATGCAGTTCTGTCTTGAGATTAGGCGAGAAAATCCCTAATATATGATAAGATCAGATCAGATCAGATAAGATCAGATGATAATGTGACCTTTAACGTTTCAAAAACTTCGAGTTCTTCCGACCTGAACAAGATCATACAGGGGTTTTGCGACTACCGAAAAATTAGGAATGAATCGTCTAAAATATCTCGCTAAACTGACAAATCGATAGACTTCTTTCGTATTTCGCGGAATATTTATGATATATTTATGACCGACTCGATATTTTCCTTACTCGGCCGAATACCTCGTTCATTAACTAAGTACTCTAAGTACTCAATCTCTTTCCGCATAAAAAAAACACTTATCTAAACGAAGTTTCAATTGGTGCTTACTGGCTGTCTCAAATACCTCCTTGAGAGTCTCAAAATGATCTTGGTAGTCTTCCGTAGCTATTAGAATATCGTCTAAGGCCGTCTTTCACCAGAAGTCGGTTAATGTACCTGACAGTTAAAACCAGTTTTTGCATTGAAATATTTCGACAATCGGAACGATAAACTCTAACCGAGCGGTATTAGTGTTGGTGAAAGACGCCCTAAGTATAATAAAATCTTGCCTGCGCGGATAAGTTTTCTAAAAACCCCGTTCACAAATCTCTGAAATACGCGTGGCGCGTTTGTCAATCCAAAAGGCATTCTTTGGTAGTCGAATTGGCCAAAAGGTGTTACGAAGGATGTATATTTTATTGAGTGTTCGGACATTTTAACGTGGTAAAAACCGTTTTGTAAATCGAGACTCGAAAAATGTTTCTTATCTTTTAGACCATCGAGATGATCATCGATTAGCGGTACAGGAAATTATCCTTCGCGGTGATTTTATTCAATTTACGACAATCGACACAAAGTCTAATCTCACCATTTTTCTTCCGCACAAGAACGATCGGACTAGCGTAAGGTGAGGTACTGACTCTTATAATCCCGTCTTTCATTAACCCGTCAATAATAACTTTGAGTTTTTCTCCGTCGGAGAACGCCAAACTTCTAGGTCTGAAAGAAATCTGTTGATCGTTTTTAAGTGTAATCACCATTTCCGGTTCCTGCTGCTCGATCCTCCGATCCCCATTTCGCAACATACTCGGACTGGTACAACTTTCGTAATTTCATTGACATTTGAACTCCTAATTCCGGATCAATTTTTAATTGTTCGTTAACGAGACACGGCGATTCTACATAATTAATCATCATCAACTGCGCGACGCTGTCAAATTCTGTTGAAAAGTTTCCTCTCCACATGATTCTTATGTTATCGTCTAGCTCGACTTTAATCAATGGACTTCTAGAAAAATCGCGCCCTAAAAAAGCAACACACGACATTGTTTCTTTCGGAACTATTAAAAATCGTATTTCTACGTCTATACCCTTATACAACTTTCTTAAACGTACCTGATACGTTCACGAACGACTCATTTATTCCCCAAAATTTATTTCCGTTCGTCGGTACCGGACCCCATAAATTCGTCGGTACAAGCTCGCTTTTTATCAGGCTTATCGGCGACCCCGGATCAACTACCGCGAGTAACGGTTCCCGAATTAGCGGAAGCGTTTTTAAAAAGAACTTTTATTTATTACAAGGAACGAACTGTCTCTACCAATTGCCAATATTAGAATGAATTACAATAATTAAAATATAGATTGTGTTGGATGAAGCGACGAAAGTGCTGAATCCTCATATTCCAGGCGCTACCGGGAAACGGTGTCGTCTGGTGTTGTGTTGCGGGCACAACGACACGGCCTTGTAGGGTCGTCGACGTAACTCTTCCCTTCTTAAGATGAAAACAATACCGTTTTATTGTTTTCAACAGTTTCTTCATCTTCAATTTCCACCGGAATAGTTTTCCCCTTCATTCCTTTCTTTAACCAGAAATATGCAGCCAGAATCGATACGACGACTGCCAGACTTGCGAATAGGCTCCAACCGATGAAATAAAAATGTCCCTTCCTAGACTTTCCAAGAAGTTTTGCTTTTTCGCGAATTGACGTTATTTCCCCAAAGTCTTTAATTGTAATGGTTCCATATCGGTTTCTTCAATAGTTGAAAAAGTTATGTTGTCGAATTTGACTTGCGGTAGTAAAATTGGCTGACCTCTTGTTGATTGGGTGTTGTTCATGAAATGAAAACCATCTGCCTGAAGTTCACATCCTTGAGGTATTTTGATCAAACAGGGCGTGGAGATAATGTCAAATTCGGATACGTTACATCTTTTCTTGATTTTCAGAGGTTCACTCGAAGGTATAATGAGTACAATTTCGTTGGTCACCATCTTCAGAATTGTTTACTCCACTTCGACTTTTAGAATTTTGCACTCTGTGATATTAGCTTCTCTTATCAATTTTGGAATGCATTTGTCTGGATTTGGAATAAGTTTGTCTCGACAAAGATGTATGTCTTCTATTACCGGGCACTCGAAGTCCTCCTGCTGCTCCAAGTGTGTACCAAGTACCAAATGAGAATGGCTCGGAATAATGAGGGCATTATTTAGTAGAATAGGTATGAGGTTATAAAACTCTAAAATATCTATTTTAACAATTGGAAAATGAATGGCAAAAATGATTTTCGTTTTTGTGAAGCTTAATTGCAACCCAGCCAAGTGATAATAACTTATTATGTTATCGAAATTCAATGTTTTGGATTCTCCATAAAGTTTTATCAAATACTCGTTCATCTGCGCCAGCTGTTCAGCGGACACCACTGCACTATGTAAGGTGTTGAGTTTCGCAAAAATTACGGCATTTTCAAGATTGTCCAAAAAGGTAATGAAGTTTTGGCAATAAAATATGATTGAGTTAATTGTAGCTTCTGTAGAGAAAAATAGATGATAATTATTCGCAGTTTGTTGCAGCTGTTCTTCAAACTTGGCTATTCGTTCTGCTATGATTTGTTGGTTAGAATTTATGGTTGAAATTGAGGAATTATAGTTATCAATGAGGTCTTCCGCCAATGATGCTTGGAGAGAAATTTCGTCTTCGAATGACTTTTCGGTTTCTAATAATTTTGTTATCGCCCTATCATATCGTTCGCCGTCATCGGAATCTGAAGTACCAAATAACCATTTGGAAAATTTTCCTACTACGTTTATTAAACCACGTTTACTTCTTTTATGAAATGCAATATTATTCAATCTATTTTTCAAATTTATTATTAAATTATCCGCTTGATCAATAAGGGTTTTCAAAATATTATAATGATTCATCGGGTCGAATTGGTCTTGTATTGTTCGGTTCCAAATTGTTTTGGCCTGTAATAAATGCTGTTCTATGTTATTCAGCTGTCTAAAAAGCGGTTCTATCTCTACAAAATGAATAAATGTATGCTTCTGCTCAATAATTCTAGCATTACCTAACTTTAAAGGAAGTAAGGGAGCCTTAAGGGGGGTTATTTCATAATTATTAGTGCTCGCTTGTCTTAGAAACATTTCCAAGATCAGAAGCATTCCCATGTAGGTCCGGAGCATTTTCCTGTAAACAAATTTTTACGTTTTGGTCTTTTCATTTGAGATTTGTGTATAGTTTTATTAGATGATGTTCTGATTTTGTTGCCTACATCTTGCGACACAATTACTTTACTGTGTCTAGGTTTCATTTTATTTCTGTTTGCTCCATTACTTTTGACAAAAACTTTCAGATTTTCTTCATATTTTTCGGGATCTTCACGATTTTCGTTCTGCTTATTTATATGCTTCGTTTTCGTTGCAAGTGATTGCTCGAAAATATTTTCATATATCGTTTTCAACCTTTCTCGTCTATCGATAAAATATTGATTAATAATGAATTCATCCGTGATATCGAATGGATCTAAGGCTTTAATATGTCCATTTATCACATCCATGGGTTTTGTTTGGTAACACTGTGAATCGCCGAATTATATCCTAATATAGCGTATTGGACTAATTGTTTCACCGGCGTTTGTGGTTCTTTTAATTTTAGGACCCTTAAGAGTTCTAACAAAGTGGAATGAAAACGATTGATTGGTCCACTACTGTTTGAATTTCCCGGTGTAGTGAAGTGTAAATGTATATTATGGAGTTTGCAAAATTCTATCAATATGGAGGTTTTATACTCCGTCCCATTATCGCATTTAATTGAAGTTGGAATACCGAAATGTGTGACAAATGTTGAAATGTTTTCAAACACTGTGCTTGCTCAGCACCCGGGTTCTAAGATATAAGCTTGTCCATACTTTGAAAATACGTCCAATATTGTCAGGAATTTTGTGTTATAAATTTGGAAAGTATCCATAAAAACGGATTCTAACAGTTTCCTTGGAGTTATTGTTGTAGAGAATTTCATTTTAGGAGGACGTCTGTCGTATTTTGCTAATTGACATAAATCACACTCATTTATAAAGTCAGTCACATCCTTTTTCATGTGTGGCCAATAATATTTTTGTTTTAGGGCGTTAATTGTTTCGTTTATACCTCGGTGGCAAGTTTTGGTATGATGATAGGATAAGATGTCTCTTTGCCTATCTTTGTCCTCTACATCCTTCAAAAATTTATTCGAAATATACAGCTTAAACGAATTACTTTTGAACATATTTTTCATAATAGCGCAAAGATTACTGACAAAATCTGTGTCTGACTCTTTTACAAAAATACAATATAACTTTTCGGGATCTAAATGCTCTTTACAAAATTTAATTACCTCATCTTTATAATTTTCCGTTAATCTGACCTGTTTTCTTGTTTTATTAGCGAACGGTTTTGAATACGCTACGTTATAAGCACCACCGTTTTTCTGAACAAAAATTATTTGGTTTAAATAATTATTTACAGGGTTTTCCGTAATGGGTAATTCCTGTATAGGTTTCTCTTCCGCGGTGTGAATTGTTTCGTTATATTCTGAGGGATTAACGTGAACATCTGCATGTACTAGTATGCGATTGTCGCTCATTTCAGTAGGGTCAAATATATCAGAAAGTTGATCTAAATCATGCAGTTGAACATTGTGCTCGCCTGAATCGGATATACAAGTTATATCATCAAGACTTTCATCTGGATGAACAATCACTGATTCATTTTCAAGAACATTTATTTCAATTCTCGATAAGGCATCTGCATTAGTATTTTGCTTTCCTTTTTTGTAAATCACTTTATAGGTGTACTCTTCTAATTTTAATCCCCATCGCATCAATTTAGAATTAGGCTCTTTTAATGAAAATAACCATTGTAGTGGAGCATGGTCTGTTACAATTGTGAACTCCCTCCCATACAGATAGGGTCGAAATTGTTTAGTTCCATAAACAATTGCTAACAGCTCTTTTTCTATAGTACTATAGTTAATTTCCGCCGGATTCAAGGTGCGGGAAGCGTATGAAACTGGCAAATCTTGTCCAATTTTACCTGACTCAGGACGCATCCCAATGCAAATTTAGAGGCGTCTGTTGTTAGAATGAATTCTTCATCGAAATCAGGAAACTGGAGAATGGGCTCATTACATAAAATGTTCTTACAATATTCGAAGCTTTCTTTGAATTCAGAATTATGTACAATTTTGGCCCCTTTTTAGACAGTTTGTAAAAATTTTTGTAATTTTTGCAAAATTTTGTATGAACCTACGATGGTACCCCAGGAGTCCTAAAAAGGATTTAATTTCCTTAGCCATTTTAGGGATGGGAAATTTTTTTATCGCCTCAATTTTCTTTGGATTCGGTCGAATTCCTTCTGGAGTAATTACATGGCCCAAAAATTCGACGTCTTTCCGCAAAAATTCGGATTTGTCTAATTGAATTTTGAATCTTGCCTGTCGTAGTTTATGAAACAATGTTTTCAAATTTGAGATATGTTCAGTAAGGTTTGCCGAAAAAACATTATCCATGACCCTTTGTAATGAACTTGGTGAATTTCTCATACCCATTGGCAAACGCAGGAATTCATAATGCCCCTGTTCTACCGAAAATGCTGTTTTCTCCACGGAATTTGGGTGGATCTGGATTTGATAAAATCCACAATAAATAGCCTCTATACTTTCATAAATAAAGTTTGTTGATAAAAAAAAACTAATCTATTTATTCATAAGAAAAATATCTATTTATTCATAAATAAGTTGTGTTTTTCACAACAAATAATCACATGATAATGAATAAGATAAAAATGAAAACAATTAAACATTTACTTACAACAACAACTTGTAGGAACTTCAAAACAAACAATTGAGCAAACAAATTCAATGGGAGCGATGGCTCTGCATGGTTATTCAAGTAGAAAATTTAAACTTTACTAAACAATGTAACTTGTACTTAAAAATAAAAAATAACAATAACATAAATTTGATCAACCAATTCAATGGGAGCGTTGGCTTTGCATGTGTTTAGAAAGTTGGGATAAATTTAACTCATAACTTGTTGTTTTAAGTTTCAAACACGACTGTAAATTTTCATTTGTTAGTTGGCTTCTTACTTCACTTTTAATTATATTCATGCAAGAGAACGCTTGCTCGCACGAATATGTCGATCCGAAGATAGTCAGCACATCAAATGCCAACTTCTTCACCTCACTGTAGCAATCTGGAAGACTATTCCATGCGTCGAATATAAGTGCCTCAACTCGGGGCATTTCTTTTAAAGCTGTCCATTTTTGTTGCGTTACGTACATACACTTCTGGACCTCCTACTCTTCTAACTTACTTTTCAACTCTGTAAATTTTCTACTCCACAAATCTTCACTTTTCAAATCGATCAATTGCATTTCTAGAGATGCAGTATCAATTCCAAATGGCTCAATGTGTATTTCGTTACTGTTTGTGTTGAGAGGGTTTACTGTGAATGCTAGAGTGGTTTTGTTGGTTTTGAATTGCTGAAATCTGCCAGCAAATTCATCTTTAATTTTTTGTATAACTGTGCTGAAGTAATTCGTGTCGACAGTTGCACTGGTTTTATCGCGATATTGCTTTAAAAATTGAAAATGAAGTAATTTACCGCTCTGAATATCTTCTGCAAAAATAATTAATTTTTTTTCGAAACAAATCAATTCTTCTATCAAAACATAGGCTGGGTTTCCCTTTCCTTGCAGTTTCAGATTCAGCTCGTTTAATTTCGCCGTGATGTCCACCATAAAGTAAAATTTTTGCAACCATTTGTCGTTCTCCAATTCTATTTATTTATTTTATTTATTTTATTTATTTAATGTCATTACCAAATCGGTTTAACATAAGTAATTTAAAATCTATCCTATATTAATATCACAATATTAATAAATTAACATGTGTTCATCTATAATGAATTCTTGAATTGAATAATAGCACTTTTTCAACAAATATTTATAAATAACATTTCTAAATCTGTCACACCCCAATAGTTTGACTCCAGGTGGCAACATATTGAAAAACTTAGGGCCATAGTAGGTTATCCCAATTTTCATCCTATTAATTCGATGATAGTCTGCGCAAATATTATATCTATATCTGGTGTGATACGAATGAATGTCACTGTGAGTCACATAGGAAGCCAAATTCTGCCTAACATGAAGTAAACACAAGAAAATGTATAACGACGGGACAGTCAGGATCTCAAATCGTTGGAAAGCGTCTCTGCAGTCAGCCCTATAATCTAATCTAGCAATGATTCTAACTGCTCTCCTTTGTAAGGCAAATATGCATCCCACAGAAGTCGCATGTCCCCAGGCCAGCAAACCATAAGAAATTTTAGAATGTATACACCCGAAATATAAGGATCGTAGAACAGAATCAGAGACACATCCTGCCATAATCCTGAGTGCAAAAATTCCCGATGCTAACCGTTTAGATAAATCTAGAATGTGATAGTTAAAAGTAAGTCGACCATCTATCTTTATGCCCAAGAAAGATACAGGCTCGTTCCATGTCGCATCCGTATTACGTAAAGTCATAATAAGGCTTCTAGTCTTATTAATATTTAAAGTCAACCTATTTGCACAAAACCAATCAGACACACGAGTCTGTCCTCTTCTACCAATTTACGTAGACCCAGTAAATTATGACAGCTACTCACAACCGTCGTGTCATGAGCAAACAATATGAGGCCAGTATTAGGTCCATTACACTCTAAATCATTGATAAAAATCAAAAACAATAGTGGGCCCAAAACTGATCCCTGAGGAACTCCATAATGCATATGAAGCAGTTCAGAACATTCACCATTCACAGTAACCTGTTAGTATCTGTTTGTTAGATAGGAAGTTATAATAGATATAGCAGAAGATGAAAATCCGTAGTATATTAATTTAGTCGCTAAGATACGGGGAGAGACGCAATCAAAAGCTTTCTCCAAATCGAAAAACGTGCCCCAGCATAATTTCCACAACCCATACTTTCAGTAACAAAAGCTAATAATCTGTTTATTGCCATGGTTGTAGACTTAGACGTTCTAAACCCATATTGTGCTTGATTGAAAAGATGATTAGATTCAAAATAACTCATAATCCTTGATTTCATAGCTTGCTCGAAAACCTTTGATATTACAGGCACAATAGATATAGGTCTGTAGTTAGAGAATATTTTCCTGTCACCCTTTTTGAAAACTGGTACCACCTTTGACGTTTTAAGAACATCTGGATATATGCTCTCCTGAAGACAAAGATTTAATAGCCTTGTGAGGGGGCAAACCACAATGTCAACAAGAGTTTTTAAGATACGAGTATTCAAACCATATATATCACAACAGCGCTTATTTTTTAAACCTGCAATTATATTCCTAACTTCCAATATCGTAATCTCAGCGAAATGAAAATTTTCATCAGGTAAATTGCACTTGTTGACAAAATTTAAAATGTAGTTTTCAAAATTATTATCATTATCATCAGAGGACTCAAGTTTTCTGATCATATTTGACGCAATATTCACGAAAAATTTGTTGAAATCCTCAGAAGAAAAGTTTATCTTTAATTGGGCTTCTCTATTTCTTGTGACAGACGTATTGTCTCTGACAATATCCCACATTACTTTGGGATGATAATTATGATTTTTAAGTAAGTCATTATTAGCCTTTAACTTTGCCGATTTAATATCCTGTCTGTAAGCTTTAATTAATCTATTTTTGAGAATAGTTAATTCCGGAGAACTTTGTTGTATTGCGATGTCTCTTATAAAATTTAGAAAATCTCTCTTATTACGTAAATCATCGTTGAACCAACTAATGTTTGTTCCTTTATACTTTACTAGTTTAAAAATTTCAGGCATTGCTATGTCAATGTTGTTTTTAATGCAATTCATAAATAAACTGAATCTATGTTCAATGGTCATCAAAGAATCATCAATAAAATCCCAATTTACTTGACTTACTAGTTGATATAAAACAAATAATCCGTCAGAGTTAATAGGTCTGTATTTAATTTTAGCTTTATATTGCGATGGAGTCACTCTATCAGGTATGGTAACACTAATACTTAAATGATCAGAAAGATAGAAATTCTGTACAGTTATATTCAAATTAGCTATATTACTAAAGACGTTATCAATGCAAGATTCACCGTGGGTACTAACATTGAGTCGTTTTTCTAAACCAAAAGTCTGGCAAAAAGTTAACAACTCATATGTATTATTATTATCAACCTCAAAATTCAAGTTGAAATCCCCAATTAAAATTATATCATACTTAATGCCTACAAGCATCTGTAGTACACCCTCTAAAATATTCATAAATACCTCAAACAATCCCATAGGTGATCTATAGCAAGAGATAATAATCAGTTTCTGTTTATCATATTGCACTGCACAAAATTCACCATGCATCTCAATTGATAAATTTCTTATATCCTTCATGTCACGAACAACTTCCTTCATACAGGTTTTCACAGCGATGGCCACTCCACCATGAATGTGATTTACACGACAAAACCATGAGATGGTAATATACCCCTGTAGCTTCAAGCAGGTTATTTCTTCTTCCTTTAGCCAATGCTCATTTAAACACATAATATCATATTGAAAATTTAAACTATCAAATTCAATTATTTTGTTTCTTAAACACTGAATATTAATGTGCATTAAATCCAGCGAGGATTCCTTGAATTTATGAGAATTATGACGAAATTCTTCTTTACTTGTATAAACTTTAGATGGACGTTCAGAGTATGTCGAAGATCGCATATTATAATTACTCATTATTCTTTCTGTAGTACCTCAAAATTTACATTTTCATAAGATTCAGGTCTTCTCTGAAAATTAATGTTGTATCTACGGTAAGACACACCTGATGGCCAGAAACTACTATCATAAACTAGTTCTTTTAGTGAGAAATCTACACCGACCACAAAACATTTGCAGTCCTTCCTTTGATAATTAACTTTTATTTCATGCACAACAATATTATTTGGTTCGTTGATTTTAGCCTTCTTTATGATAAACTGTTTTACAATGTCCTCATTCACAGTATCTTTAACATGTGAAATAAATAGCCAAACTTTTTTCTTAGATTTACGGCCTTCAAAAACTATGCCACTATCAGCATCTAAATTCTGAATAGTGGTGGCCGTTCCCATATTAACTGTTCGCCTCATTTTAACTTTTGAGCATAGCTATTATTATTGGATTTCATATGATTTATGGATTCAATCTCCCTATTGACGATACCTAGATTAGCATAACTGGCTGGTGCTTTATTTTCCACAGCATGATTCGACTGTAGGTTCTTCTGAGACATAGACTTTGAGATGAAAGTCTTTCTACGCTCAACATTAGTGTCCCTATTGCCTAATTCATTATAGAGTAGTGGAGTAACAGTAGATATTGGATCATCCATATTAGTCTGAAGTACTTGTTTACCAGATGGTCCTTCCATATCAGTCCTTTGGCTCTCTCGATTGTCTATGTTTTCCGGAGAATCACCTTGTAAATCATCCATATTAGTCTGAAGTTCATATATTCATTTTCAATTTTGAGTACTTGTAACAGCCATATATCCTCTTGAGATGAGGAACCAGTATCTAATTTCGCATTCTTATCAAAAATGTCATCTATATTGGTAATGCCGGATATACAACACACCGTTCTTCCATCATTGGAAAATGTTTGATTTGGAAAGACTCTCCCGAGACACGATGCGTGATAAGTATTTCCACACTTTATACATATGACTGCACTTATTTTCTTTTTTTTACAACATTGGAAAAACCTTAATTTCGAGGTTTTTTCGGAGCTGTCAGAAAAGACATTATTATCGTCATCCATGACACTTGACATATCAGGGTGATTAATGCCTTTTTCATTGAGAAATGTATTTATTTCATTCAAGCACAAAGCAAAACGCTTCAACACCTTACCTTTGGAAAGCCATCGCACTTTATTGTGAAGAAGGAGGTCGGAATACTGAGTCTTCATTTCGTTTAAATATTCTTTGAACTGACGATGGTAGAGTGCTTTTGACAAGATGCTGTTAACAATCTTGATTACCAAATTCATGATCTCAACTATTTCGGCCGGAAATGTTTGGGCACAAAGCGCTTCTTGATGTATTATGTAGTGAAACGTAAGAACTTCGTGGTTTACTTTGCTCTGAAGAATCGTTGTTGTCCCTTCATTTTTTCCTATCATACTTCTGGCTCCATCAGTTGCTATTAAAACGATTTTATTTAAATCGATCTTATTATCTTCGAAGCATTTTTGCACGGCATTCCCTATATCTTCCCCTCTAGTTTGTCCCGAGAGCGGTAGTAATCCTAGAAGTTCTTCTTTTGGACCTTGGGAAGATATATACCTGGCACAAAGGGCAACTTGTGCCGTGTCTTTTATGTCGCAAGACTCATCTATAGCAAGTGACAAGGCAGAAGCCAGTTGAATGTCTTCCACCTGCAAATATGTTACATTTTAAGACATTTTAGCTATTCTATCTTGTACTGTTTTTGCAGATAGTGGCAAATCTTTGATTTTTTTCAAAATTTCTGGTTGATTTTTGAAATCACGAAACAGTTCTTCAGATGCACGTATGAAGCAATCTTTGACATACTCGCCATCTGTGAATGGTTTGCCTTTTTTTGCAATTTCTAGTGATACCGCGAAGCTTGCCAGATTAACATTACTTGTAGATTGCGTCCAGGTACTTAACATGGAACTTGATTGCTGTATTTGTTTTTGGAGCTCGTCGACAGCTTTTTTTCGTTCTTCGCCGGGTAGATATTTACTAGCAAACTGAGTATGTTTTGTGTTGAAATGTCTTTCTACATTTGATTTCTTATTGTGTGCTAGTTTTTCGTGGCAAATGAGACAAATCGGAAAGCCATCTGAGTTGCATATAAAAGCGAACGAATCTGTCCAATCCCGATTGAATTCTCGATGCTCTTCTTCAGTTCTTCTCTTTTTTTGTAGATGCCATGCTGGCGGTGAAGCTGTTAATAAATATTTTTTTAAATTATTACAGCAGATGATAAGTTTTGCCATTATTTACTACTTATGTCAATGTATGCCTACGTAAATACACACGAGAAGCTGAGCATAATGAAATATAATTTATCAAAAAACATTTTGCAACGATATTTCTCCATTAAAAATACCGACTTACCTAAATAAAATAAATAAATCTCCAATAATGTAATTATAAAAATAAATAATGTAGACACGAAATACTATTTGTCTCACTCTGTCACGTACGTGATTGACTTTAAGTAGGTACCTACATAATTTCGTCGCAATCGCCGACTGGCACGAACGGACTTGTCATAACGTGTTTATCATGGCGCAGTCTGCCGAGCTAAGCTTTTGAAATTTTAGCAAATATTAGATACCTACTTAGTTTACGAGTAAAGGTATGGCGAAATCAATGAAAATCGCCAAACATATAAACAATCTGAAACACTTTGATCCTCAGAGTCCGAAAATAGGTTTAATTAATTCATAAATATTAAATATAATTCTAAAAATGTAGCTTACCAGATCGCTTGTTGATAGATGAATTTGACAATAATGAAAAATAACGATTGGTTGTCTAGATAATTTCACAGAAAGGTCGAAATGATCCAAATCTCCTTAAATTTGGGCAATAACAATTTATAGGTAGGTACCTACTTATCTTACTGTTTACATTACTACACTAATTATTATTTTGACGCTAATTTTTAGAAAATAAAAGTAGGTAAATTACAAAATAGGCAATATGAAACAATAGTAGGTATATATATATATAGGTTATACAAGAATTATTTCGTTTTTGGGTGTAACAGGTTGATTATAATTTTTAAAGATTTATTTTTGTTTGAACGTTTCAATGGAGACTCACATCTTCATCAGCAGGACGAAATGGAATAACCTTGAAATTTTACATCCATAAATATTAAATATAATTCTAAAAATGTAGCTTACCAGATCGCTTGTTGATAGATGAATTTGACAATAATGAAAAAATAACGATTGGTTGTCTAGATAATTTCACAGAAAGGTCGAAATGATTGAATAATAATATTTTAAGGATCAGATTAATGATGATAATATGGAGCTCAAACCTTTAATATCTGTTTTATCGTTGATTGTAATGTTTTCTTTGTTTTTTATATGTATCATTTCCAAAATTTCGCGTGACTTTGTATTTTTTTCGATTTCTAAGATTTTGGTGTTTTCATAGTCGAAAAAGTGATGTTCTGATATTTTGTGTTTATTTAGTGCGGTATGTGCTTTTTTTGAATATTTATGAGCTTTTAATCTGTCACTTAACCGTTGGCATGTTTATCCAATATAAATTTTATTACAATTTTGACAAGGAACGCTATAAACAACATGAGACATTTTATCTTTTGCCAGTTTACTTTTCAATTTAGTGTAAAGTTGTCGGATTTGGTTTTGTGGTCTATGCGCTTTGTGTATGTTGTATGGTTTTAGGATATTTGATATTTTTGGTGATATGAATGGAATAAATGGGATAGAAATATAAGTTTTTTTAGTTGTGATATCAGTTATATTTGATTTGGTTTGCATTGTATTATGAAGTTTGTGTATACGATTTTTTATTATTTCATTGACGATATTATTTGGGTAATTAGTTTGATATAGAAGTGACTTAATTTTCATTAAAATTTCTGGCCTGTGAATTGGGGATGTTGAATTAATTCCTCTATCTATTATGTTTTGAATAATATTAATTTTGTCAGAAATGTGATATGATGATTTAAAATTAATTAATCTGTTGGTAGATGTGGGTTTCATGTACCATTTTGTTTTGATTTCATTACCAGATCGAATTAAAGTCATATCTAAAAAGTTTATTTTGTTGTCTTCTTCCGTTTCAAGAGTGAATTTAAGTTTAGGATGAAAATCATTGAAGCTATTAAGAATATCATTTATTTCTATGGGGTTGCCTATGAGTAAGCAGTCATCAACAAATCTTTTATATAAAGTTATTTGAAAATTTTGTCTTCCTAATATTTCCTCTTCTAAATGTTCCATTACTATTTGTGCTATAACACTCGATATTGGGCTACCCATAGCGACGCCATCGATTTGTTGATAATAAGTGTCCTTGTATTGTAAAACATTAGTGTGGAGTGTGAATCTTAATGCATCAATGAATTCAACTTCTGGAATTGAAGTATATTGTTTTATTCGTGTCCATTTTTTCTTGACAATTTCCTGAATGATTTGATTTGGTATATTAGTGTATAAAGAAATAACATCTAAAGAATAAAATTGATGGTTATGTGGCACTATAATTTTTTTCAATTCATTTTTGAGATGTGTAGAATTTTTGATGTAATATGGGTTTTTGTTAGTTATATTAGGAAGTATATTTGCAAGAAATTTGGAAAGGCCATATAGTGGAGATTGGATATAAGAGACTATGGGTGGCAATGGAATGTTCGTTTTGTGAATTTTTTTCATTATTGTCAAATTTATCTATCAACAAGCGATCTGGTAAGATACATTTTTAGGATTATATTTAATATTTATTAATGTAAAATTTCAAGGTTTTTCCATTTAGTCCTGCTGATGAAGATGTGAGTCTCCATTGAAACGTTCAAACAAAAATAAATCTTTAAAAATTATAATCAACCTGTTACACCCAGGAAACGAAATAATTCTTGTATAAAGAAACAGGTAATAAACGAAATCTCAATACATAAACACACCGGATGAAAAGTGTGATACAATTGGAAAACCTAACAGCATTTACCAATAATGGGATGGTACGAAAATATACGGTCGATATATGGACAATATACAGTTCAGCGTATGAAGAAAATTGAAAGGATAACCAACAAATTAACGAACCTTAAATCAAAAAGGATTTTCCTACTACGATGCAAAAAAGAAGAAGTTTGTCCTATATTTTTACAATTCAGAAAAAATCATATTAAATTTAACTGTAAGTATCTTACCAGAAAGTTTGACATTATCACTGAGTCATTTATTCGTGAGACAATCAATTTACTCATTACTGATACAGCTAAAAATATCAACCAATTTCCAACAAAATTGAACGTGATACAAACGAACTCGAACGAATATTACCCGACGAAATTCTAAGTGACTTTACATACTATAATAATTTAGCACAAACAAAAAGCATACAGCGTAACAAAATAAAACACATTAAAAAATTAGAACATCTCCATCTTATCAAAAACTAAAAGAGAAAACCAATAGGCTCATCTGAAGATAATTATATACTCAACACAACAAATTCAGTATTACCCGAATACGTGACAGAAATTTTAAATTTAGATCCCAAATTTGCTGTAAACATTGAAAAAGAAGAAAATTTACCAATAAATCATATAATTGCCCAAATTGAAACCAATATGACAAAAATACCAACCAAAGATCAGAATAAAATTCGTGCGAAACTAACTCATACATTAAATTTAGCAAGAAATTCTATAAGAACAAAACAACAAACAAAACATTCAAAAGAATTACAAATTAAATTTTCTAAAACTAAAAAATTTTTAAAACAAAATTCGAATTTAGTCATTGTAAAAGCAGACAAAAGGAAATATGATGGTAATCCTAGAACGAGAGGAATATAACGAAAAAATGAATCAAATTTTAGATGATAATAACACTTATAAAATGATTAAGAAAGATTTAACGAATACAATTGAGAAAGAAAACAACAAATTGATTAAAAAATGGCATGTCAACAAATTTATATCTTCTTTCTCATATAAGGAATTATCTATTCATAACAGTGTATCTCCCAAAATATACGGACTACCAAAAATTCACAAAACGAACATTCCATTGCGACCCATAGTCTCTTATATCCAATCTCCACTATATGGCCTTTCCAAATTTCTTGGAAATATACTTCCTGATATAACTAACG
Organism: Novius pumilus; assembly: GCA_020654155.1. NCBI lineage: Eukaryota > Metazoa > Arthropoda > Insecta > Coleoptera > Coccinellidae > Novius > Novius pumilus. Next base: position 22,809 of record JAIFOV010000190.1, read on the forward strand.
AAAACCCATATTACATCAAGAATTCTACACATCTCAAAAATGAATTGAAAAAAATTATAGTCTCACATAACCATCAATTTTATTCTTTAGATGTTATTTCTTTATACACTGATATACCAAATCAAATCATTCCGGAAATTGTCAAGAAAAAATGGACACAAATAAAACAATATTTTTCAATTCCAGAAGTTGAATTCATTGATGCATTAAGATTCACACTCCACACTAATGTTTTACAATACAAGGACACTTATTATCAACAAATCGATGGCGTCGCTATGGGTAGCCCAATATCGAGTGTTATAGCACAAATAGTAATGGAACATTTAGAAGAGGAAATATTAGGAAGACAAAATTTTCAAATAACTTTATATAAAAGATTTGTTGATGACTGCTTACTCATAGGCAACCCCATAGAAATAAATGATATTCTTAATAGCTTCAATGATTTTCATCCTAAACTTAAATTCACTCTTGAAACGGAAGAAGACAACAAAATAAACTTTTTAGATATGACTTTAATTCGATCTGGTAATAAAATCAAAACAAAATGGTACATGAAACCCACATCTACCAACAGATTAATTAATTTTAAATCATCACATCACATTTCTCACAAAATAAATATTATTCAAAACATAATAGATAGAGGAATTAATTTAACATCCCCAATTCACAGGCCAGAAATTTTAATGAAAATTAAGTCACTTCTATATCAAAATAATTACCCAAATAATATCGTCAATAAAATAATAAAAAATCGTATACACAAATTTCATAATACAATGCAAACCAAATCAAATATAACTGATATCACAAATAAAAAAACTTATATTTCTATCCCATTTATTCCATTCATATCACCAAAAATATCAAATATCCTAAAACCATACAACATACACATAGCGCATAGACCACAAAACCAAATTCGACAACTTTACACTAAATTGAAAAGTAAACTGCCAAAAGATAAAATGTCTCATGTTGTTTATAGCGTTCCTTGTCAAAATTGTAATGAAATTTATATTGGACAAACATGCCAACGTTTAAGTGACAGATTAAAAGCTCATAAATATTCAAAACAAGCACATACCGCACTAAATAAACACAAAATATCAGAACATCACTCTTTCGACTATGAAAACACCAAAATTTTAGAAAGCGAAAAAAATACAAAGTCACGCGAAATTTTGGAAATGATACATATAAAAAACAAAGAAAACATTGCAATCAACGATAAAACAGACATTAAAGGTTTAAGCTCCATATATTCATCATTAATCTAACCCTTAAAATATTATTATTCAATCATTTCGACCTTTCTGTGAAATTGTCTAGACAACCAATCGTTATTTTTTCATTATTGTCAAATTCATCTATCAACAAGCGATCTGGTAAGATACATTTTTAGAATTATATTTAATATTCATTAATGTAAAATTTCAAGGTTATTCCATTTCGTCCTGCTGATGAAGTTGTGAGTCTCCATTGAAACGTTCAAACGAAAATAAATCTTTAAAAATTATAATCAACCTGTTAAGGTTGTAGCGCACTAGACCGACCATCACATCACGTCACGTACCGTCAAAAAAACGGTCAGGATTTACTCAATGTTGATAAATGAACCTCCGCGCACTAGACCAACACGTCGGAGACCGTCAAACCTTTGTCGGCTTTCTTGACGGTGGGTGACGGGACGTGATGGTCGGTCTAGTGCGCTCCAACCTTTACACCCAAAAAACGAAATAATTCTTGTATAAAGAAACAGGTAATAAACGAAATCTCAATATATAGGTTATAGGTACCTACTTTGTTTCTTTTTTGACAATTCTTATCGACTTCAAAAAAGTAGTTAGGTGTCTTATTTGGAAAAATATATGTATAGTATGTATTTGAAAAATGTAATATTTAATAAGTTGCCTACCTTTACTTGGGTTTTTTTTATTATTATACATATATGTATACACATACCTTTAAGAAGATAAAATTCACTTCTAACTCTTCTACTTGAAACAACAAACTATACGTCACAACCAACGCACTGGTGAAGACGCCAAACTGTCTTGCGTCGAAAGTGAATCAAAACCTACATGGAAACATCCGAATACGACGACGGCGCGGGCGTCATTCCAGGGTTCCGACGGACTGACGACAGTGACGACGCGGGCGGATCGCGAGGGAGGGGCGCTGCGGTGAAAAGCGAGTATAAGTAGCTGAGAGATAGAAATAATGCCTAAACCTCGTTAATCGTTTCAGAACATTTTTTTTATACTATAAATAATATTTCCTAATGGAACTAAAGAGCCGCAGCCTCACATCCAAAGAGTCGCATGTGGCTCGCGAGCCGCAGGTTGCGCAGGTTGGTGTAGACCTCAAGAAATATGTTAATTTAGGTATGAACAGGCAGTTTTGTAGCAAAAAATAGGCAACATGCGAGTTCAGGTCAGGCAGACGTGACATTAACAATTCCAGTTGTTCTTCTCGAAATACTTGAGAAAGCCTTCCATGAAAATTGGGCTGCCCAATTACTCCAAGTCTTCTTTAGACGTGACCTTTATTTCAGGACAGATCTTATCGAATGCTTCTAAAATGTCTTCCTTCATCACACCGTCCACAAAATACAGTTCACATTTATCCATGTTTACTTTAAGTCCAATTGTCTCCGCCATAACGATAATTTTCTTAAAATCTTTCAGAACCTGTTCTGTTTGGTCGGCTAGGGTGGCGTCATCAAGGTACCAAACATTTAATTCAGATTCTAGCTCCTCCACTATAGGTTGGACGGTTAGACTGAAAGCCATTGGACCGCAACAATCTCCTTGCTGTGCACCAACTTGGGATAGGATGGTTTTGTCATCATAAAATAGGAAACTATTATCCTTATAGCATTGGTTAAGAAAAGGGAGAAAATCTGGAACGACATTTTTCACAGCAGTTAGCATAGAATCCCTTTCGATATTATTAAAAGCGTTGCTAAAGTCGATTTTCAGCAAAATCGTGCTCTTGTTTGCTCCGTCATTCAGGTATGTTCGCACCGCGTGTGTAGCGGATTCACAGCCCAGTTTTGTAGCAACTCCTACTTGATGCAAAGAAAGGTAATTATGGATCGCATTACTTAGTTTTGAGCAAGCGACATGTCCAAACAAACGTCTAAATGTACTTCCTGCAGCAATAGGGCGTACTCCTCCTTGTTTTTTTGTGAGCGCGGTCTGGTTAGCTACGTATACTATAGGAAGTACATCGTGAACCACATGACCTCTCAACATAAAATTACAGAGGTTCGTAATTGCAGTAAGAACTCGTTCTACGGCTGCTCCTGCTGACTTTGACACAACATCTTTCAAATATTGTGGTCGGAGACCATCAATGCCGGGGCTCAATCCTGGTCGAAAAGAGTTTATACCTTTTAGTATATCGTCTTCGGAAAAGGAAAGACTCGTAGGGTTATCAAAACTGGGAAAAGAAAGCTCTCTTGTTGGTGCTGGATGTTTGTTTTGGAGCTTTTCAAATGTATCTTGGTTTCGTTGTGCTATTGTGTCCGAGGAACACAGTAAACGAATTGCCCCCTTAATGTCGAAATCGGCTACTTTTGCTTCAATTCTTTTAGCAAGTGGTAAAGACTTCCTTGGTTTAAACTCCTAATGTTCTATTTGGAATTGGTTAATATTATCCTTTAGTTTGGTCGTCGAATTATTTCCCTCCGTGCCTCCAATACTGAAAGCCTTATATGAAAATAACAATAGTTGTCTCCAAGATTTAAGGTCGTTTCTGCTCAGTACTTCATTGATGACATGACACAGGTTGACTGCGGCAGAAAAGCGGGCTGATTTTGGAATTCGTCTCATTGTCTGGATGTTCATTCGCCAATAGATCAATTCATCAACCAATGAGGAGACGTTCATAGTTTGAGCTGAAGCTTGGCTTGAACTACCGTGTTTCTTATCCAAATGCGTCTTCATTCTTTTCTCGTTTAAGAAAGTTCGGAATGGAGAAAATGGGCATGGGATCCTAGATGGAACATCCTTCGCAGCTGGTTTAGAATTGAGAAAGAGAAAACAGGAAGAACATGTCCACTTCGAACTTGCATTCGATTTAAGTTTATCAAACTCGTCGTCTGGTATCGATAAACATTTGCTGTGAAACCATTCTTTGCAGGAATCACATTCGATCATTTTATCCTTGTCGTCATGTTTTCGACAGGTACAGTAGACTTCCACTTGAGTTATCTATTGAGAGGACAGTTGTTGTAAGCTGGAGCGCTTCGAGATGCGCCTACCAAACTTCCGAGAAGATATGTTCACCAGTTCCTTTCAGACGCTCAACCTAGCTTCTAGGATATTAACTGGCTGCAGATGATGTTTCCAGATCATTTAATTCACCCGTGGTACACGTGTAGCAAATTGTTTGTTATTAATGTCATCATGACCAGTCTAGAATTTTTGTTCACTCACCAAAATCAACTCATTGTCAGGTTGACGTTAGCTGTTCTCTTTAATTTTAATGTTGATCTTAGCGTAATAAATATTCTTCGAAATCTAGTTTTTTTTTTAAATGATTATATTTACTTTTTTCATCATTTCATTATTATTTATCATCGTTTTCACTTCATCTCATTGTAACGTTTTTTTTTCGAATATCGAAACGATTTTACGAAAGATGGTTTGCAAATTTTTCTTCTTTTTCATTATTCATTACCGCTCTATTTTTTCATATTCATTCACTTCATGAGAATAGTGATTTGAAAAAATTTTTTTATTCCCCATCCGAAATTAAGGTTGTACTTGGTACGTCTGCAAGGTTGTATTTGAATAAAAATTGAAATAATTATGATAACAATAATAATAGAAAAAAATAATAACAAAAAATACTATGATAAATAATAATAATAATAAGATACGAAGGTAATGTTATCGACTGGATTATGTATCTGTAGGCAGTCACTATATGTGGATAAGAAAAACTCTTATTACTTATGACTCGAACTTCCGAGGTTTTTTGTTTATTTACCTCTTTATCAAGAGACGCCAAAAGTGATGATTAAGTATACAATAATACATTAAAATATACAATCTTACGAATCGAGTATCAAATTGTTCCGAAATTGATGGACAAATTTTTATAGTTCTTAAATGTCAAAAATTGAATTAGACAATTCAGTCAACTCGATTGTTTACAGAAATGGAAAAATCAAGCGACGAGACAATATTGTTGGAAAATGATTCCAAAAAACGATATGAGTGGTCTTCGTTTCAGGTCCTTGAATTGTCCATTTGAATCAGTAGAGCATACGCAGAACTTAATGAGTCGATGTCTCTCCTATAATTTGTAGTGTTGTCTTTTTGAGAAATTCTTATCATTTCGAGTGAAAGTCGCTTTCGTGTGTTTGGTACCATATTATTTTCGTATTATTGAAATCAGGAGTATGAGAAGAATCATGGCAATGTTTCGCCAGAGCACAATTGTCCTTTGATAATCGTATATCACTGTTACGGTTGAGAATTCTCTGTCTTATGTGCAAGTAGATGTAATAATAATAATAACGATAAATGTGGAAAACGCGTCATACCCATTAACCATCGTCTTCGTGATAGAAACTCATAGCTTCTTGATAACTTATCCACTGTGAAAGAACTTTCCGTTTCAAATTTTATTTCTTTTTTATGGATAAGTTTGTTTGAAAAGCTTTTTTAGTAATTCATTAACATTGGAGGACTCTGAAATAGATAGTGGAATCTTTTTTTCTTCACTGTTTTGAAAAATTTTTCTCTGTAATATCAATTTAATCATCATCATGTTTTAGTTAGGATTGCGCAACAACTGCCCCAAATATATCACGCGGTCCGTGTGACACGATGACCAAGTGGGCAACATCGAAATCCCGTGAAGACTCGGAGCACGTTACTTCCCCGCTTACTGTCGGGTGGAATTTTAATGACGGCCACATCCACGTGGGTTAAGGCGTCGTCGAATCTAACTTTGTGATCTGATTATCGTCGCAACGATACCAATGGTTTTTCATGTCCTCTCGAACGATCGCTACGTAGTTACCAGATTCGACAGTGTCGTCGCCTTGGTGTGCGATGGCGCAACGTAGTTTAAAGTTGCGACCGTTTATATGGACCATCTCTGGATTCAAATTTGCTGACACGTTCGAACGTTGTCGTTGATGTAACATTTTCCAGGCATCGTGGTGTTGCTGTGCACGGGTAAGGGCGACCGTCCATATAGGCGATTCAAGTTGCCTGAGCACAAAAAACGGTCTAGCTCGAAAAGTATCCAGCTACCAGATATTCGATTTTTGACTTTTACGATGCACGCTTGAGAAAGGTTCAATTTATGGGAATTTCGGAAGGGATATCCCTTTTCATTTAGACTCCATAAAACTATGGCACAATTTAAATTGAATTGAAAGTGAACCTGTACACGACGTATTTTTCGCTTTCGTAAAAAAGTATACTCCACATCTTATCTCTTGCCTTTATACTTATGTACATGAGTACATGGCGAGAGTTTGAATGAAAAGGGATAACCCTTCCGAAATTCCCATAAATCGAAACTTCCTCAAACGTACATCGTAAAAGTGTCAAAAATCGAATATCTGGTAGCTGGGTACTTTTCGAGCTAGACCGTTTTTTGCCCTCAGGCAACTTGAATCGCCTATATGGACGGTCGCCCTAAGTGGTTTGTTGAGATTTCAAAAATTCTTGAAAATCGATATGTGGAACGTTAGGCACATTGAAAAAAAGAAGTTTTTAATTTTCATTGGAATTCGGATTACGTTCCGTTCCACACTTGCCACCCTTACCAAATTCGCGCGTAGCGAATTGGATTTGAGCGATAAAGTCTTCGTTTATTTTTTCAAATAGGAAGTGTGCGAATTCTTGAACGTCTTGTTGATGATTCTCGGAAAATCTGTCTACTACCGTTTTTCTGAGCTGAGATGTATCGTTAGATAATCGTCGTATTAGAAAATCGAAATTGTAATTCATTGCCGATGTATCGTTGTTGGCACCTATAGAGTAACGGAATTTTTTTAGTGATAATAAACACTTAACGGTAGCGTTAGCGTAACACGATACTGTAAGATTCATTGATTCCTTGTAATGAAAAAAATGAACGAATACAAATTAACGTAATTAATTCGAGCGGCTATTTCCCCCAAGCAATGAGAGCGACCATCAGAAACTGCCCGTTCTCCTGCTGTACTTCCCCGAGCAGTATCCGCGTCTGCGCCCCTTGACTGGCAGCGGCTCGCCGAAATGTTTTCTTTTTTTTTTCTTTTTTCTTACACGGCCATTCCTGACCGGAGTGGCGTTCTCGGCACTCTTCTGCTTACGTTTCCTATATAACAAAAGAAAAAAATCAATTCTGAATCATAACTTCTTCCAACAATATCCCTTGGCATCTATTCCTACTACGTACTGAACAGATACCAAGCTAAGTTCATTAAATAAATGATGTGGACCCGCAGCCACCCACACGGCTCTATCACTAACGGTACAGAGACCGACACAAATTAAGAAATGATGTGGAGATCGCAGCCACCCACCCGGCTCTACCATTAACGGGACAGACACCGACACAAATTAAGAAATGATGTGGGGACCGCAGCCCCCCACCCACCCGACTCTACCACTAACGGGACAGAGACTCTTCAATCCTTCGTTGTCTTATTCATTCGTGCTCTATAGAATCTTCAGATAAATGATCAGTCGGGAAGTATTTTTCCAGGAGGATTTAAGCCGTAGAAATTTTGTCATTTGACCAATCCCCCACATTGTTTTTCACGGTAGACCAAATTGTGGGACCTCGTCTGTCAGCTAAGATGATTCTATACGCTAAGCCCCAAGGATCGATGGGAGATGTCTCTTCCAGCTTTTTCTTCAAGGATTCAAATTTTGCCTCTTTTATGGCTTTTTTATAATCCGTTCTTTTCGATTGGAATATTTGCAATCGATGAACTCTCTCACTCTCAACTCGTTCTCTCTGAGCTCCTCTTCGCAACTTGCGACAATCCTTTCTTAACTTATAGGGATTATCATTCCACCAAACTGAGTTATTTGACTTCTTTCGTCTACTAATTGGAATTGCCACTTCGCAAGCTCTCATTGCGTAATTCTGAAATAAATCTGCAGCATCATGAGCAGACAATCCATCGAACTCAATTGGAACCTCTCGTCGGAGATATTCTGTAAAAAGTTCCGAATCAGCTCTCCCAAGATTGAATGTACCTTGATGAACAAATTCATTCCTTGAACAATTTCTACCAACTGATCCCACTTTGACAAGAACAGCATGATGGTCACTGAGAAGATCTTCTGAAAGAACCTCCCAATGAGCAAAATGCACATTCTTTCCGAAGCAAAGATCAGTCCAGCTTCTTCCATTAGAGCTCAAAAAAGTAGGAGAAAAATAGAAATCATTCGCTATCTCTAATTGACATCTCCCAATCAAATCCATGACATGACTTGTTCACCTCTTGGATCAGTAACATTACCACCCCAAATCTCAATTTTTGCATTAAAATCACCCACAATCACAAGTGGACCTGAAACTTCCATAACAATGCGCTCTAAGATACTTAAAGTACCTAATAAATTACGTGTTGCTTCGATATAAACATTTGATATAACAATGCGTGAGCCATGAAATTTTTAATTTTGATGGTATTCATTCCAGGACAACTGTATTGTGAGAGTTCAATGACTTCCCAACAATCTTTGACAAAAGTTACACTTTTTGCAATACCGCATTTCAACCAATTCTTTCATATACTATGTGTTTGAATTCATATTCATGGCTTGTTGCCAAGAAACATCCTTGTTATATGATATATATATTTATGCTTAAATTGATCGAACTTATAACACCACGTGTGCATGCAACTGTTGAAACAGAATCGCAACCATCTGTTTCGACAAATTACCTTAGAAATAACTATCAGAACATTGCATTAACCCGATATGATGTTGATAAATCATCTTATACTATGTCAGAATGGTTCAGGATCGCATCCGATATTAAAGAAAAATATGCTATCGATGACGAAGAGATGTTTGCCAAGGTTAGTTGCGCACTTGAAGGACGTGCAAAATTAGCTTTTTTAGAATGGAAACCGACCGAACGAACGTGGCCGACGCTGGTGCAAAATCTTTCTGATATTTTTCCTAGGTCAATACCATTGTCTGTACGCATGACCCAACTTTGTACCTCACGTAGTAGTCAATTCAAGACTTTGCTTGAATATACCAACCAAAAACTAAAAGAGCTTAATGCTATCCATGAACTTGACCTTCCTTGGGAATTTAAAGTTAAAATGGTCGCTGGATACCTCGATGACGAATCAGCAGCAACAATGATAAAAATACATCGTCCAGCCGATCTTACCGCGCTAACTACGATAATGGCTGAGCGTGATGAGATCATTATTCAACGACGACTCGCGTCGACCTTGCATCAAAGCCAGCGTTCAGATCGTAGGTACCGCCAGGAACACAGAAATCTGATATCTCAGCTTCCAATGCCGACGCAAAACAAACAATTTGCCGCTCGTTGTTTCAACTGCAATAAACATGGACATAAAGCCAGAGAATGTCAACAAAAATCATTAAACGCGACAAGGGACAATAATGCGAGGAATAACACTTTGAAGAAAACAAATGAATCTTGTACCAAATGCAAGAAAATGGGACATTCCCATGATACCTGCTGGTTTAATGTAGGTTTTCCACCGCGATTTAACAACTCAAATGAAGATAAAAATACCAAAACAGTACTCATGATAAAAAGCGGGCGACACTTAGAATACGTACCCATTGCAACGGCCATGGTTGAAAATCAAATTCATATTCGCTACCTTCTTGACACCGGAGCTGACGCATCACTTTTACATGTTGATATTGCGCGCAGTTTAAATGCAACGATTTATCCATCAACAGCTGTGCTGACAGGAATTGGGTCAACACCGACTCATGTGTCATGATTGTTTACTTCCCACAAGTGACGATCGAAGTAAAATTCTTGGTTGTTCCAAGTGACACACTTCCGCAATTAGATGCAATTATTGGATGGGATGTAATTAACCAGCCTGGACTTCAATTGCTAAAAACAGATACTGGTTTGGAGCTTCAGCACACCCCTGCTGTATTATTTTGTGAAGTAACACAGCCTTCAAGGCCATTATTTTCAATGTCAGGAGTGGACGAGCAGACTCAGCAGAAAGTGCAGCAGTTATTGAAAGAAGCCGCATTAAAGGCACCGAAAACTGTGACAACAGGAACGTTGACAATTAAACTCCATGATACTACTCCTGTTTCATACAGACCCCGACGTCTTGCACATGCTGAACGAGTTCATTTAAAGCAAATTATTCAAAAGTTAAAGGACGATGATATTATTTCTGACAGCTGTTCTGAATATGCTAGCCCAGTAGTACTCGTGAAGAAAAAGAACGGAGATCTACGCTTATGTGTTGATTATCGAGATTTTAACAAGAAAGTAGTAAAGGATAAATATCCCCTACCTAGAATCCAGGATCAAATTGACGCTCTTTGCGGTGCAAAATATTTCACTACTCTAGACATGCAATCCGGCTTTCATCAAATACTCATCGAGCAGAAATACCGACATCTTTTGGCATTTGTCACTCCAGATGGCCATTTTGAATATAATCGAATGCCATTTGGTTTTGTGAATGCTCCTGCATGTTACCAGAGGGCAATCGATAAGGCTCTGGGACCACTGAAAGACACTTTGGCCTACGTATACTTGGATGATGTGCTCATACCAAGCCGAACCATACCAGAAGGATTAATGCGATTACAAACAGTTTTGACTGCCTTATCCACTGCGGGTTTTCATCTTAATCTAAATAAGTGTGCATTCTTTAAAACTCAAACTGAATATCTGGGAGTCATAATTGAAAATGGCACTGTTAAACCTAGTGTTACCAAAGTAAATGCCCTTGTAAACTCACCACCACCAGTGAATGTAAAAGGAGTTCGTCAATTTATGGGCTTGGCAAGTTATTTTAGACGATTTATTCAAGGGTTTGCAACCAAAACAGCAGCCATAACGCACCTTTTAAAGAAAGACATTCCGTTCCTATGGACGGAGGAATGCGAGCTGATTAGACAAGAAATTATAACATACCTGACGACAGCTCCTGTTCTTCGAATTTTTGATCCAAGTCTCGATGTCGAATTATATACAGATGCAAGTGCAGTTGGACTTGGAGGTATCCTTATGCAGAGAGAAGAAAATGGTCCAGCCCATCCAATCGCATACTACAGCCGCAGGACAACTCCGTGCGAATCAAAATATCACTCATATGATCTTGAAACATTAGCTGTGGTAGAAGCCACTCAGCACTTTCGAGTTTACTTATATGGAAGACAATTTACTATTTTTACCGACTGCAATTCATTAAGAGCAACAGCTTTGAAAAAGGAATTACTCCCAAGAGTAGCAAGATGGTGGATAAAATTGCAGGACTATGATTTTCAAATTCAATATCGACCAGGACAGAAAATGAGTCATGTTGATTACCTTAGTAGAAACGTGGCAAAACCAATCCGCATTAATTTTTTAAAAACAGGCGAAAAATTACCGCCAGATACGCCCCTGGTTGAGTGGCAAAATAGAGATAGCTTTTGTCAACAGTTAAAAAGCACCACTCAGGAGTTACCACAATATTATGAAGCGCGCGATTATATTATGTACAAGGGAAAATGCTATGTACCTACTGCCGCACGCCTGGTTGTAATGGCCAAATACCATGACGACTCATCTCATCCTGGAGCCGAAAAAATGGTACAAGCTATGAAACAAGATGTAGATTGGCCTGGGCTAGGCAAATGCGTGCGAAAATATGTTGCAAATTGCAGAAGTTGTCTAATTGGAAAATCACATACTGGAAAACGAAATGGTTTGTGTCAGCAACAAGAGAAACCTATAAAACGATTGGATACTTGGCATATTGATCATGCCGGGCCATTGGTGAGATCAAATGGAAAAACACAAATACTTGTAGTGATTGATGCTTATACAAAGTTTGTGCGATTTGTCGCAATCGCAAAGAAAGACACGCATTGTACGATTATTGCGTTGAGAAAAATTTTTGAAGAAATTGGCAAACCACGTCGAATTATAGCTGATAGGGGCCTTGCATTTGTCTCCAGTCATTTCAAAAATTTTCTAATAGCTGAAAAAATTGAACTTCATTTTATTGCTACCGGTCTTCCACGAGGAAATGGACAAGTGGAAAGAGTAATGCGCACACTGTTTAATATGATGCGTGCAACCCTTAATGAGAAAAATGAAACGAAATGGACACAAGTTTTACCAAAATCGAACAGGATTACAATTGCCTAATAAATAAGACAACAGGAGTGACACCTAATGAGCTCATGTGGGGCAAGGCAAGTCGTCTACAAGCAGTAGCCACTTTGTTAGACACCCTTCCAAAAGAATCCCGTCCCATTGATGAAACACAGATTCAATCCAAAATATTTGCCTCAACTGAAGCTATGAGAGAAAAATTCAATGAAAAACGAACAGTTAAAAACCTACTACATCGGAGACCTTGTTGTAGTAGAGAATACTCAGTTTAGTGGGGCAAATTAGGCCCAAGATACAAAGGACCGTTTGAGATAACCGCATGTTTACCCAATGAGCGGTATGCGTTGAAACGACCAAACGGATCCCGTCACACAGTCGCCGGGCAGGAACAACTCCGTCCCTGGCCCGAGAATACCCAACAATAAAGTAGTTCAGAAAGTACCGAGCTCGGCTCGAGAAAATCGGGCGTAAAAGGCCTAGAGAACCTAGAATAAAATCGGGCGTAAAAGGCCTAGAGAACCTAGAATAAAATCGGGCGTAAAAGGCCTAGAGAACCTAGAATAAAATCGGGCGTAAAAGGCCTAGAGAACCTAAAATAAAATCGTAGTGGAAGGTGCGTCCTCCCTACACAGACTCCTTTCTCTTTTATCCCTTGCCCCCATTTGACTTGATCACTCAAATGGTTTTCACTTTTCCTTCATTTAATGTTTCCTTCTAAAAAAAAAAAAAGAACCGTCTACGGACGAGAGAAACGATGACGATTATTTAAAAAAAAACCGTCCACGGACGAGAAAAACTATGATAATAATTTTGGAAAAGCCGTCTACGGACGAGAGCAACTATATGACGATTATTTTGAAAAAGCCGTCTACGGACGAGAGCAACCATAATAATTATTTTTTAGGGTCCAGCTCGAGGCCGATCTGTTATCAGGAAAGGCCGTGTTAGATGCCTCTGGATTGATGATGTCATGTAAAGAAACGCAATGTCGTAAAATATCGTTCAGTAACATAAACAAGACCGAGATGACGCGATACAGCCACGAATTTCGAGGAAGAATGGATGACCTAAGCATATTCGAACTATGTTTGCTAATAATAATTCAATATTGAGTTCAGTTGACTATTTCCTCCTGTATAGAACGGATTAATAAATCGACGGTCTCTAATTGTTGCGTTTTAATTTGTGTTTTCATGATAAAGCAATTAAAAATAATTCAATTATTACATATATGATATATGGTTTTTGAACACAAATAACATCAACATTATTTTTATCAGCTTCAAACTGTAAAACACTACAAGGTTCTTTGCCTCTACCCGCATTGAACGCTTCTAATTGTACCCTCCGACGATACATTTCACACTTGTTATGTAGGGACGCTTTATGTCCCAGCTCTTTTAAACCTGCACGTTTACAATGTGGGCACTCAACCAACACATTGAAACAATCTCTAAGAGAATGCTCCCCACCACACTTTGCACAACATTTTGCTGATTTGCACGATCTAGCATTGTGTCCAAATCCACCGCAGTTATAGCATCGAGTAATATTGATCTCTTCTTCAACGAAATAAATCAAAAAACCTATACATACTCTTTTAAGGTTCAATAATCTCTCACGCAAATTCTCGTCAACACAAAAGATGATATTATCTATATAGGATTCTTACATTTCTTCCTAACAATAAAATTAATCGATTTCAAATATTCCTCTTTACACATAATGTTCTTGATTGACTCATTTTGTTAATAAATTTGTTCTATCAAAGTCTCAGCTCTTAAGCCGGTTGGTAAACCTGTAACGTTAATTGTCGGTCTGAAAGGCCTACTATTATATATACTCAATTCAGATATTCACTTTTAGATTCTCACGGACGGAATTGTATGTTGTACCATTGATATTCTGGGTATACGTCTGTTGGTTATCGCTAGAAACCTGGAAGGAAAGACAAGCGTTTTGACGTTCCGCTGAGATCACACCGAGCATCATCAGAGATGTTTTCGCTGCACGAGACAGTCGGAAACTGATGGAAATTTCCTTATGCTGCTGTATTTATAGGCGATTCCGTAAGTTGTAAGGCGTGCCATGACCTCTTGTATTACGACCTGAATTATTTAGAAGAATATAGCTTGAGTCGTGATTTTGAATGTTGTTTTGATCATCCGTGGAATGTTGATGACTTGGAAAATTTGGAAAATCGTTTGTGCCAGGACGTGCAATGGTTTCTTGATTATCTGTATGTGCGATAATTCTTGGATCGTCATGGGTGTTATTTGACTGAATTTGTGATGAAAAATTGTTTGGCGATGCATGATTTCTTCTCATAATAGTTTTCCAAACATTTGGCAAGGAATGTGCATCGTCTCTTGTATTTAATTCACCTTGCTTTTCAATTTCTATAGCTTCTCTAATGAGTCTCGTTCTGAAATGAGATGTATTAGAAATTTCTTTACATGTCTCGAAATTTATTTTATGTCCAGTTGAAAGTTCATGTTGGAAAAGTGCTGATGTTGTCTGTTTGTTTCGAATGGCGAGCTTATGTTCATTCACTCTAGCAGAAATACGTCTATTTGTTTGACCCACGTATGATTTCTGACAGTTATCGCATTCAATTTTATAAACACCAAGGTTTTCCAGCTTAATTTTGTCCTTGGGGTTACCTAATATTTGGGCTATGGTGTTTAAAGGCTTGTATGTGACTCTTATATTCTGTCGTTTTAAAATACGGTCTATTCTGTCAGTGGTGCCTCTAATATAAGGAAGGGTGACGTTGTTTACAAATACTTGTTCGTTTTCTCTTGGCTGTCTATTGTTGTCATTTTGACGCAGAGCATTTCGTATTTATTTGGAACTGTAACCATTCTTTCTTAATGCACCAGTTACGTTGTTGAGTTCTTGGGGTCGTTTGTGATCATCGGCTAAACGTTTAGATCTAGAAATTAAAGTGTTAGCAACCGACTGTAATTGGGATGGATGATGGTGAGAAAGTGCATTTAAATATCTGTCAGTGTGTGTCGGTTTCCTGTACACTGTGTGGCTAAAGTGTGGCTGCAAATCTTTTGAGATTAAAACGTCGAGAAATGCCAATTTGTTATCTTGTTCGATTTCAGTGGTGAATTGTATATTCGGATGTTGAGAGTTTAAAGAAGTCACAAAATTGTCAAGTTCATTTTGTCCATGTGACCATATGATGAAAATATCGTCCACATATCGGATCCATAGTTTTGGTTTCAGAGTTGTTTGATTTAGAGCTTTTTCCTCGAAATAAATCATGAACAAATTAGCTATAACAGGAGAAAGAGATGAACCCATTGGAGCACCAGCAATCTGTTTGTACATTTGACCATTGAAAGAAAAATATGTGTTTTTCAAACAATGTTCAGCTAAATCAATGACATATTGTGGAAAAGATTCATTAATGGAAATTTTTTCTAAAGCTTCGTCAACAGGGATGCTGGGATACAACGACTTCACATCTAAACTGGCTGAAATATCACTGTTATTAATCTGAAAATTTTTTAAGATTTGAATAAAGTGTTGAGAATTTCTTACGTATGATTCGGCTTTTTCTACTTCAGGTTGCATAATCTTTGCCAAAAATTTCTCAAGTTTTTGAAATGGGGAGTTAAAAGCGCTAACAATCGGTCTAAGAGGAACATCTGGCTTGTGGACTTTTGGTAAACCATAGAGTTTGGGGCATCTGCTAGATTTTTCTCGTGGTATTAGTCTTTTTTGTGTTTCAGGATCGATCGGTGAATTTTTAATTTTGGATTTAGTTGTCCTTTCTAAATATGTAGTCGGATTTCTGGGAACTGCTTTATATGATTGGTCTTGTAATATAGCACCCATTTTTTCTTGATAATCAGTCCTATTCATTACCACTGTGAAATTGCCTTTATCCGCTTTTAGGATAACAATTTCTTCATTCCTTCTTAAATCTTTCAAAGCACGATATTCGTCTGGTTTTAAGTTTGGAACAGGTGGTCGACAAGTACGAATGATTCTGGAAACCTCTTGCCTTACTATTTCTGCTTGTTGTTTATCTACTGTATTTAGTGAAGACTCAACTTCAGTTATGATTTCTTCAGTAGGTACGTGTTTTGGTGTCACAGCAAAATTAAAACCTTTGCTTAAAACAAATTTTTCAGAATAAGAATTGGGTTCATCTCTTTCTCCTGTTATAGCTAATTTGTTCATGATTTATTTCGAGAAAAAAGCTCTAAATCAAACAACTCTAAAACCAAAACTATGGCTCCGATATGTGGACGATATTTTCATCATATGGTCACATGAACAAAATGAACTTGACAATTTTGTGACTTTTTTAAACTCTCAACATTCGAATATACAATTCACCACTGAAATCGAACAAGATAATAAATTGGCATTTCTCGACGTTTTAATCTCAAAAGATTTGCAGCCACACTATAGCCACACAGTGTACAGGAAACCGACACACACTGACAGATATTTAAATGCACTTTCACACCATCATCCATCCCAATTACAGTCGGTTGCTAACACTTTAATTTCTAGATCTAAACGTTTAGCCGACGATTACACACGACCCCAAGAACTCAACAACGTAACTGGTGCATTAAGAAAGAATGGTTACAGTTCCAAACAAATACGAAATGCTCTGCGTCAAAATGACAACAATAGACAGCCAAGAGAAAACCAACAAGTATTTGTGAACAACGTCACCCTTCCTCATATTAGAGGCACCACTGACAGAATAGGCCGCATTTTAAAACGACAGAATATAAGAGTCACATACGAGCCTTTAAACACCATAGCCCAAATATTAGGTAACCCCAAGGACAAAATTAAGCTAGAAAACCTTGGTGTTTATAAAATTGAATGCGATAACTGTCAGAAATCATACGTGGGTCAAACAAATAGACGTATTTCTGCTAGAGTGAATGAACATAAGCTCGCCATTCGAAACAAACAGACAACATCAGCACTTTTCCAACATGAACTTTTAACTGGACATAAAATAAATTTCGAGACATGTAAAGAAATTTCTAATACATCTCATTTCAGAACGAGACTCATTAGAGAAGCTATAGGAATTGAAAAGCAAGGTGAATTAAATACAAGAGACGATGCACATTTCTTGCCAAACGTTTGGAAAACTATTATAAGAAGAAATCATGTATCGCCAAACAATTTTTCATCACAAATTCAGTCAAATAACACCCATGACGATCCAAGAATTATCGCACATCCAGATAATCAAGAAACCATTGCACGTCCTGGCACAAACGATCTTCCAAATTTTCCAAGTCATCAACATTCCACGGATAATCAAAACAACATTCAAAATCACGGCTCAAGCTATATTCTTCTAAATAATTCAGGTCGTAATACAAGAGGTCATGGCACGCCTTACAACTTACGGAATCGCCTATAAATACAGCAGCATAAGGAAATTTCCATCAGTTTCTGACTGTCTCGTGCAGCGAAAACATCTCTGATGATGCTCGGTGTGATCCCAGCGAAACGTCAAAACGCTTGTCTTTCCTTCCAGGTTTCTAGCGATAACCAACGGACGTATACCCAGAATATCAATGATACAACATCAATTCAGATAGCCTACAGGTGTCCGACAAACTTCTTTCGATCAATAGTCACCAAATTCTGTAAGATATCCTTCGACGACATACCTCTTTTTGAAATGATAATATGACATTTCGACTGCATATATTTATTTTTATTTTTTGCTTTTAATTGTACCTCAGATTTAGGTAAAGCAGCTACACTTGCGAAGGTCTTTTCAATCTTAGATTCATTGCTCTTCTCTGAATCTACATTAACTACATGGTTGGAGAAGATCGTTGCATCTTACTTTCTGTATTTACTTCATTGATTTTTGATTTAATCACACTATTTTTCTTATCGTTCAGGTTTTTTTTCTTTTTCTGAGGAAAAGTTGTAAGATTATTCTTATCTTCAATTGTACAAGATATGTCTTCTTCATCTTTTATCGGTGAAAGAATTGGAGTAGTTCCAATTTTGGATGATCAATTTCCAACTCTCGATGGAATATGAGTACTCACTTTACTCTCGACATTGAAGTCAGAATTGGTGGATATATTTTCTGTAGCCGCCGATATCTCTAGATAGTGACGAAATTTCTTTATTCCTCAAATCACGGCCAAGCATTCTTGTTCATTTTTATGATAACGAGTTTCCGCCGGGCGAAATTTCGCGCTGGCGAAAGAAATAATTTCTCGGTGACCGTCATCAGATTCTTGGTACAACACCTTGGTCATACCGCGGGCGTTCGCGTCTGTTTGGAGTACGAATGGCCTGGCTAGATCGGCTCAGTGAAGCGTGATTGGTTTCAAAAGAATTTTTTTAATTCGGACATAGCGTTTTCTCTTACGACGTCCCATTTCCACTTAGTTTTATTACCTAACAGATCGATTAAGTTAGCCGTGATTGTTGCAAAATTCGGAATGTAGTCACGTTGTTACCAGAGGTACGGGAATTTCCTGTGACAACAGCGCAATTTTCGTTTCTTACATTTCCTTATAACGGGAAGGGGTGAGGATTTTTGTGGAACCTAAACCACCATGGGAGCGGTGGTAGACGTCGGGTTATTTTCCAAGGGTTCGCCGGCTTTTCCGCTCAGCGACATAAACGGTAGGTTTTCGGCAACGGAAGGCAACGGAAGATTTGCAGGCGAACGGAAGAAAATTCGGAAGATTCAGCAACGGTTCTTCAACGGAGTTTTGCACAGAAAGCTGGCCAGCGGGCGCAGCAGAACGAAATGTAGGAGCACAGGACACTTTCATGAAAAAGAATGAGGAAAAACGGTAAAGAATTAGGCAACGTGACCTGCCTAGCAGGTCGATACCGAATGGTTTTTCTTCTTCTTTTTTTTTTTCCTTTTTTTTTGCGAGAGGGACAAACCTGCAAACAGACCATACTGCACCCGGTGTACAGCGTGTGCCAGGTTGGGGGGCTAATCCCGCCGACTGGCTAAACATAACCTCTGTGTGACGAACGAGTACCTGTTCATGCATGAACTTTAACTCGCGATCGCGGATTAATTTGGAAAGGATTCTGCAATTCGGTAATTGCGTCTGGTTCCCGGGTTTTTGAATGTCTGAAGGGCCTAGCTTTTCGCGGCAGTCCTAGTGACTGTGACTTAGCCTATCTGGTAAGGATTACCTTTGGTCTTATGTGCCTGGTCGGCACCGTTTCATCGTAGTCCCCAATGTCGCGAACCGCTGAAAACTACCCGTTTTCCCGGCCTTGCGACGAATTGAAATAGGGCTAATAAACGACGATAATTATTTTTCAGTAAAACCTTCTTCAAATTTATTTGACACTAACTGTCACAAAATTCTTTTACATACTAGATTTTCTATACAACATAAAATAGTTAAAACTCCACTCCAGTCTTCCACATTCTCCCACCTGAGACACTTCAAGGTTAACACAAAAGTGTCTCATCACCTTAATTAGGATATCTGGTAGGTGCCCTAGACAACCGCCCCGACTGCGTCACTCTAGCTACACGATCGGATGATCTGCTTTGCTTTACTCCCGTACTGTCACTATCTTTAGCGTTATTTTCCTCCACTGGAACTACGTCATGTATTGCTTTAGCATCAATTAATTGCTGTTTAACGCTAGGGTCGATGTATTCTAAAGAGTAAAGTTTTTGAATTGGACGTAATAACTGCCCTTTTGCTGTATCCACCCGGACGAGACGGACACGATTGTCCTTACCAACTAACAGCTCTACTACCTTACCGAGGGGCCAGTCTAGACGTTTCTTGTTATCATCGCCGACCAGAACAATCTCCCCCAACGCTACGGACTTTCCAGACTTGTACCCTGAACGTAGCCGTAGCTGGCCCAGGTATTCACTACGAAACCTACGTCGTAAATCCTCTCTTAGTTTTTGTTTGTACCGCATTCTACGATTAAGAGACATTTCGTCCACTGCGTCACAGTCTGGTACTCCACTAAAAGCTTGATCCATCAGAAACATTGAAGGAGTTAGTGAAACCATGTCTTGCGGATCATCCGAAATATAAGTAATCGGACGTGCATTAACAGTCGCTTCGCAATCACACAAAATTGTTTGCAACTCTTCGTAGTTTACAGCGGCACGACCCAGGACTTTCCTTAACAATTGTTTTACGAGACCAACTAAACGTTCCCAGAATCCACCCCACCATGCTGCAGTTGGAGGTTAAAACGCCACTTAATGCGCTGAGAAGAAGTATTGGAAATAATCGTTTGCCAATCAAGTCGAGCAAATGCGTTTTCCAGCCCAGTAAAATTCGTTCCATTATCACTATAGACAATCGCTGGTCGACCACGTCTAGCTACGAACCTACGAAAAGCTTGCATAAAATTGGCTGTGGTCATCGAAGTCACCAATTCCAAATGTACTGCTCGGTAAATTGCACAAGTGAACAGACACACCCACGATTTTTGTCCATCTCGAAGAAAAAGTGGACCAGCAAAGTCTACTCCCACAACTTCAAAGCAGACTGCATCTCGCACTCGGTCAATGGGCAGCGGAGGAGACAGCTCCACGAATGGTTTAGAGTTATGCCGCTTACAAACTCCGCAGTTCGAAATAACGGATTTTACGGTCCGGCGACCGCCCAAAATCCAGTATTTTTCTCGGAGTATACTCAAAAGTCCTTGAGTCCCAACATGACACGACTGAACATGCAGGTCAAAAATTAATTGTCGCACCACGTGATGGTCTGCAGGAAGTACCACTGGAAACCGAAAATTGTCATAGTCGGTTCTCTCACATACACGCGATTTCAGCCGAATTAGCCCATTTCCGTCACGATATGGACTTAAGGACGTAAGTTTTGTATCAGTTTCATCCAAAAAACTTTCACATTGAACTACTTTCAATACAAATTGTTCAGCATGAACGAATTCCTCGGTACTCAATTCTCCTGTTTTGCGCTCCTTACACAACCTGGCATTATCAACAAATCGATTTATCCATGCCATCATGCGCACTATTCGAACATACCGGGAAAAGTAGCTAAAGTGCCAATCTACCGAAGTGCTTCCATTAAATAAAGTAACAATAAGCCTTTTTTTCCGTTCTTGGCCTATTTCTTCTTCATCGCACAAATCTACCTCCTGGGGCCACAAATGTTCGTGTTCATATAACCACTTCGGTCCCTCCCACCATTTCGAGTCGACAAGTTTTCGTGGTGAACACCCACGCGAAGGAAGATCGGCGGGATTGTTATTTCAGGAACATGTCTCCATTCTTCGATGGCCGAAAGACTGCGTATTTCTGCAACGCGATTTCCCACGAAGTTAGCCCAGGACTCCTTTCTTCGAATCCACGATAAAACAGTTGTCGAATCGGTCCAAAAATACACTTAGTTCTGGTCTCTATGCTTTTCCGGACGCTTTCACATAATCGAACTGCTATGTTTGCAGCCAACAACTCCAAACGGGAATGGTCATCGTCTTTAACGGTGCAACCCTGGCTTTTGCGGCTAATAAGCTAATAATCACATCCTTATTACACTCAATCCGCAGAAAAACTACCGCAGCATAGGCACTCTGACTAGCATCAGCAAAAGTATGTAGAACCCATTGTTGATTCTCTTCATAATCAACACGAAAGCATCGAGGAATTTCAATAGACGACAAATGAGTTAACTCGTTCAGCCAAATTTTGAATTCGCTCTCAATATCTTTATCAACCACTTCGTCCCAGGATAATTGTTTTTCCACAACCGTTGAAGCAGTAATTTAGGCATCAAAGTCGTCGGGCAAGAGAAACCAATGGGGTCAAAAACACGTTGAGCCATTGATAATATGATACGCTTAGTAACTACAGGTTTCGATTCGCTCCAAATATCTTTCCAGCAATTTTCACTTAGAGAGAGAACGTCTTTTCCTGGTTTCCAATTCAAACCAAGGACTGGGACAATAGATGACGAGTTGTCATTCCGGGTGTACTCCCACCCTCTTAAGTCAAATTTACCCTCAGCCATAACCATACTTGCCTCTCTAATGAATTTTTGCACAGTAACCATATCTGATACGCTCGTTACACAATTATCCACGTAAAAGCTTTTCGTTAATCGAGAAATAGATTCTTGTAGACTCACTGAATTTAATTTCTCATATTTCTTAAGGCTCTTGGAAAGATGGTACTCAATAGTCGCCCCAAAAGGAATGGGCTGCTGCTTACACCAAAACCACACGTTTATGTCGATAAGTTTTCTCATTTCCTTCAGGATCAACCCATAAAAATCTCAAAAATCCCGATCTGTCTCATCAAGACTGATCTGGAGAAAAGCTTTGCGCACATCTGACACAACTCCAAACTTGTGGTCCCGAAATCTAATCAAAATAGACGGAATTAATTCAATAAGATTCATTCCCTTTTCTAGGCATTGATTTAGAGAAGGTTGGTCCTTTTCTCTTGCTGAGGCATCAAATACTGGACGTATTCTGGTAGTAGAACCCTCTTTTAAAACCGGCCTATGTGGAAGGTAATGTGTCATTCCTTCTACCTTTGTTCCATCAATCTCTTCTATTATTTCTTCTTGCAACCATTCTTTAAAAACCAAATCATAAGATTGGTGCAGCTGCATGATCTTCAATTTTTTCAAAGTACTTTGAAGTCTCTTCTTGGCTAAATTGTAATTGCTTGGCAGAGGTGCATGTCCTTCCACCCATGGCAAATGGACCTCATAGCGCTCTTCTTTATTTACCCGTACCGTCTGTAGGAAAAACTCCTTCGCAGCCATAGCCATCTCTTCTCTGCATTTCGACTCTGTTGACTCTGTAATTCCCAACACGTCTAATTGCCATAAATCTGCAATAGACGCATCCCGCACGAAGCAACTAAGAGTTGTGCCAGGATGAGTTTGGTTTACCGGGACTGCTCCCATTAGTGTCCAGCCCAAAAACGTCCCTATAGCCACTAATCCACATTGTAAAACAACCCTCTCTCCGTTGTACAATTTCCCTGCTATATCAGCGCCAATTAGGACTTCAACGGGTGCCGCATCTTTTATATCGGAGATTCGAATATTTTGAGCCATTAACTCGTTCAACCATTGGCCAGACGAAACGGGAGGAATATCGTTACAGATTTTTGTTTCATCTAACACTTCAAACGTACATTCGAAATCGCCATTCACCAGTGTAATGTCATAGCACTCATGAATTTGTGTCGACATTGTTCCACCGAACAAACTGTGAACCAATTTCTCTTTCCGCTTGGATCCAAATCCTAAAACTTTAGCGGTGTCTTTCAAAATATACGACCGCTGCGAACCGCTATCTATTAAGGCCCGTACCCATATATATGAACCATTTCCAGTTTTCAATTGTACTCGTAAAGTTTGCATAAATACTTGAGTACATGTGTGGTTAGAAAGTGAGTGGTCAACAACTGCAAAACCATCCTGTTTATCTGCTACTCCATCACTGTGTTGTTGTCGAGTCGTCAATCCAGGACACATTAAAGTAACGTGTGTTTTTCTACATATAACACAATGAACACGTGTTCGGCACCACTTGGACCGGTGACCAGGTTTGAGGCAACGGTAACAAGCTTTTGGGTTTTAGCGCCTCCTTTTCTGATCCAGCGTATACTTCTGCGCTTTGAAACAAGTCTCGCTATCATGCAAGCCGCCACAAAAACCACATTTGGCTTTGGCCACATCACAATTTACGAGACCCACAGCAGTAGGAAGGCTAACCTCAGTTGTATCCGCCGTTTTCTTCTTTCTGCCTACTTCTTTGGTCTCAACTGAGCGTGTAGCAGTCAAACCAAAACCTTCTGCCGCAAGTTTAACTCTTTGCTCACTCTCTACTTCATTTCGGAGAAAATCCATTAAACCTTTTAAGCGCTTTTCTAAGGTGATGACATTAGAATCCTTAGTCGTAACCGCATAACTTGACATGCGCTGCCAAGCCCTCAAAATTTCATCCGGTAAGCATGATTCAATTAAAGGAAACAACATAGCATAACACTTATCTGAAGTAATGCCTAGAGTATCGAGTGCACGCAGTTGTGCCTCAAGAGTATCGTACAGTGTAGACAACTCAACTTTATTTTGACGCATGGCGTTGCTTAGAACCAACTTCAACAATTCTCGCACGTATACCTCTATTTGTAGATCTTCTCTCCCAAACCTAGAGTGCATACTGTCTACAACCTTTGATAGTTGCCAACCATTACAGGAAAACTTTCGACCAGTCGCCTTGCGCGACTGCCATCCAGTGTAGCCTGCGTTAAATACTCAAGCTTGTCGTGCTCATCTATCTCGACATCATCATGCACTTTTTGAATTGCGCCCAAAACGGCAACCATCCCTTAATGCTACCATCATACTTTTTAAATTCAAGCTTTGGAAGCTTAAATTTACGCCTCCTGACTCAGTAGGGTTACTGGTTAATAGGTCTGCGCCCTTTGGCTCCAAAGAACGCACTGAAGTTTCACTCTTGTCGTCATCAATCAATTTGCTACATCTGACTTTCAACTGAGTACATTTTAACATGTATTCATCGCTAACATCCATTTCATCTGTTAATTCGGCTTCTGTGGCATGCTCCATAAGCATGCGTTCGTATATTGAATTGTCTACTGCTTTTAAATCATTTTGTTTCTGCTGCAACACTTCCCAAAGACTTTGCACCACAATGATGTCCACCGAAGCACCCGCCAAAAGACTTTCCAATTCATTTACCTTGCGGGTCACAGCCGAACGTAACACTGCTCTATGTCTCTTGTCTTTCTCCATTTTGGGAATATCCAAGTATTAGCCCTCTGTCCTGTCACGGTCGCCACTATGTCGCGAACCGCTGAAAACTACCCTGTTTTCCCGGCCTTGCGACGAATTGAAATAGGGCTAATAAACGACGATAATTATTTTTCAGTAAAACCTTCTTCAAATTTATTTGACACTAACTGTCACAAAATTCTTTTTACATACTAGATTTTCTATACAACATAAAATAGTTAAAACTCCACTCCAGTCTCCACACCCAATGATTTTACTAGGGGGTTCGGGTGGTTTTCTAAATCGGCGAAAAATTTTTCCGCTGTCTGTACGATATGCTCTTGAACACTGGGCATCTTGAGGTCATTATGTAGGTCGGAGTTTCGAATGTACCAGGAGGCATCAACGGCCATCCTCATCGATTTGTTTTGGATGACCTGCATTTTCTGAATGTGACAACGCGCTGCGTGGCCCAAACAGGAGATGCATAGGTCATCATTGGCCTGATGATGGTTTTGAACAGTCTGATTTTGTTTTCGGCAGACAGCTTGCTCTTCCTGTTAATTGACGGGAAGAGAAGTGCCTGCGCAGACTTTGCTTGGGACGTTCGTGAATCGATGTGGGATTTCCACGTCAGCCTCCGGTCCATCGTCACTCCGAGATACTTGGCTGAAAAAGACCAAGGAATTGATTGTCCATTCAAACTCACCTCGTCAGCAGGCTGGCGAAATCTTTTAGAAAGGAATAGGACTTTGCTCTTTTCCGGATTCACAGAGATGAGCCATTTGGTGAACCACTCTTCCAAGCCTCCTGGAGTCTCTCTGAAATCAGTCGGGGAGCAAGTGATCTTGTTAAGATGGCGGT
>JAIFOV010000662.1:0-48570 GCA_020654155.1 Novius pumilus
GACAGCTACAGCGACGTATGATACCTCATTAGTAAGGCCTTTTCATTGCCCTCACAAAGGTGGACCATCGGTTACCATAACACGATTATTAAAGATTTCATGATCGTTCGTTCGGAATCCACAAAAAATGAAAACAGCTGTTTCTTCGGTACTATCGCAGATACAGCGAAGTATGATACCTCATTGGAAAGGCCTCTTTAGTGCACTCACAACGGTTTACCAACGGTCACCTTTCGGAATTATTAGAGATTCTTCGCTCCTATTGCAAATACAGCGACAGTTGAAGCTACCTATAATACGTCATTGGTATGGCCTCTTCAGTGCCCGCACAAAAGTGGATCAACGGTTAACATAATATGATTATTACAGATTTTATGATCGATCGTTCAAAATCCACAAGAAATCAAAACAGCTTATTCTCCGTTCTAATCGCAGATAAAGCGACGTGTAATACCTCAATAGGAATGCCTTTTCAGTGTTCGCCCAGCAATGAATCAACCGATACCAAGGCACAATTAGTAAAGAATTTATCATCGGTCGTTCGAAATGCACAAAAAATGAAAACAGCTGTTTTTTCGTTCTTATCGCAGATACAGCGACGTATGATACCTCATTGGAAAGGAATTTTCAATACCCGCACAACCATGTATCAACGGTCACCATTACATGATTATTAGAGATTTTATAATCGGTCGTTCAAAATGCACAAAATATCAAAACAGATGTTTCTTCGTTACCGTCGCAGATACAGCCACATATGATTCCCCATTGAAAAGGCCTTATCAGTGCCCTCAAAACGGTCACCATAACATAATTATTAGAGATTCTTCGCTCTCATTGCAAATACAGCGACAGCTACAGCGACGTATGATACCTCATTAGTAAGGCCTTTTCATTGCCCTCACAAAAGTGGACCATCGGCTACCATAACACGATTATTGAAGATTTCATAATCGATTGTTCGAAATCCACAAAAAATGGGAACAGCTGTTTATTCGGTACTATCGCAGATACGGCGACGTATGATTCCTCATTGGAAAGGGCCGTTTCAGTGCCCTCATGTCGGTGTACCAACGGTCACCATAACACATTTATTAGAAATTCTTCACTCCTATTGCGAATAGAGCGACATTTGATACCTCATTGGAAAGGACTTTTCAGTACCCGCACAACAGTGTATCAAAAGTTACCATAGCACGATTGTAAGAGATTCTATAACCGGTCGTTCAAAATGCACAAAAAATGAAAACAGCTGTTTCGTCGTTCCTATCGCAGATACTTCGACGTATGATACCTAAATGGAAAGGCATTTTCCATGCCCGCTTAACGGTGTATCCACTGATACCATAGCACGATTATTAGACATTTTATGATCGGCTGTTCGAAATGCACAAAAAATGAAAACAGCTCTTTCTTCGTTCCTATGGCAGATACAGCGACGAATATAACCTCGTTGGAATAGACTTTTCAGTGCCGGAAAAAGGTGGATCAACGGTTACCATAACACGATTATTAGAGATTTTATGATCTATCCTTCAAAATCCACAAAAAATGAAAACAATTGTTTCGTCGTTCGTATCACAGATACTGCGACGTGTGATACTTCATTGAAAAGGCCTTTTCAGTGCCCGCGCAACGGAGTATCCACTGATACCATAGCACGATTATTAGAAATTTTATGATCGGCCGTTCAGAATGCACAAAGAATGAAAACACCTGTTTCTTCGTTCCGATCGCAGATACAGCGACATTTGATAAGTCATAGGAAAGTCCTTTTCGGTTCTCGCACACCGGTGTATCAACGGATACCATAGCATCATAATTATGAATTTTATGATCGGTCGTTTAAAATGCACAAAAAATGAAAACAGCTGTTTCTTCGTTCCTATCGCAAATACAGCGACATATGATACCTCATTGGAAAGGCCTCATCAGTGCCCTCACAACGGTATACTAACGCTCACCATAACACAATTATTAGAGATTCTTCGATCTCACTGCAAATACAGCGACAGCTACAGCGACTTACGATACCTCATTAGTAAGGCCTTTTCACAAAGGTGGACCATCGGTTACCATAACACGATTATTAAAGATTTCATGATCGTTCGTTCGGAATCCACAAAAAATGAAAACAGCTGTTTCTTCGTTCCTATGGCAGATACAGCGACGCATATAACCCCGTTGGAAAGGACTTTTCAATGCCCGGAAAAAGGTGGATCAACGGTAACCATAACACGATTATTAGAGATTTTATGATCTATCCTTCAAAATCCACAAAAAATGAAAACAACTGTTTCGTCGTTCCTATCGCAGATACTGCGACGTATGATACCTCATTGGAATAGACTTTACAGTGCCTGCACAACGGAGTGTCAACTGATACCATAACAAGATCATTAGAGATTCTATGATCTATCGTTCAAAATCCACAAAAAATGAAAACAACTGTTTCGTCGTTTGTATCGCAGATACTGCGACGTTTGATACCTCATTGGAAATGACTTTTCAATACCCGCACAACGGAGTATCCACTGATACCATAGCACGATTATTCG
Organism: Novius pumilus; assembly: GCA_020654155.1. Lineage (NCBI taxonomy): Eukaryota > Metazoa > Arthropoda > Insecta > Coleoptera > Coccinellidae > Novius > Novius pumilus. Next base: position 2,559 of record JAIFOV010000662.1, read on the forward strand.
AAATTTTATGATCGGCCGTTCAGAATTCACAAAAAATGAAAACACCTGTTTCTTCGTTCCTATCGCAGATGCAGCGACATTCGATACCCCATAGGAAAAGCCTTTTGGGTTCTGGCACACCGGTGTATCAACGGATACCATAGCACCATAATTATGGATTTTATGATCGGTCGTTCAAAATGCACAAAAAATGAAAACAGCTGTTTCTTTGTTCCTATCGCATATCCAGCGACATATGATACCTCATTGGAAAGGCCTTATCAGTGCCCTCAACAAGGGTATACTAACGGTCACCATAACACAATTATTAGAGATTTTTCGCTCTCATTGCAAATACGGTGACCGCTACAGCGACGTATGATACCTCATTGGTAAGGCCTTTTCAGTGCCCTCACAAATGTGGACCATCGGTTATCATAACACGATTATTAGAGATTTTATGATCGATCGTTCAAGATCCACAAAAAATGAAATCAGCTGTTTATTCGCTACTATCGCAGATACAGCGACGTATGATACCTCATTGGCAAGGCCTCATTAGTGCACTCCCAACGGTACACTTACCGTCACCATAACGCAATTATAAGAGATTCTCCGCTTCTACTGCAAATACAGCGACAGCTACAGAGACATATGATACCTCATTGGGAAGCCCTTTTCAGTGCACTCACAACGGTTTACCAACGGTCACCTTCCGGAATTATTAGAGATTCTTCGCTCTCATTGCAAATGCGGTGACAGCTACAGCGACGTATGATACCTCATTAGTAAGGCCTTTTCATTGCCCTCACAAAGGTGGACCATCGGTTACCATAACACGATTATTAAAGATTTCATGATCGTTCGTTCGAAATCCACAAAAAATGAAAACAGCTGTTTCTTCGGTACTATCGCAGATACAGCGACGTATGATAACTCATTGGAAAGGCCTTTTCAGTGCACTCACAACGGTTTACCAACAATCACCTTTCGGAATTATTAGAGATTCTTCTCTCCTATTGCAAATACAGCGACAGTTGAAGCGACCTATAATACGTCATTGATATGGCCTCTTCCGTGCCCGCACAAAGCTGGATCAACGGTAAACATAACATGATTATTACAGATTTTCTGATCGATCGTTCAAAATCCACAAGAAATGAAAACAGCTTATTCTTCGTTCCAATCGCAGATAAAGAGACGTGTAATACCTCAATAGAAAGGCCTTTCCAGTGTTCGCCCAACAATGAATCAACCGATACCAAGGCACAGTTAGTAAAGATTTCACGATCGGTCGTTCAAAATGCACAGAAAATGAAAACAGCTGTTTCTTCGTTCTTATCGCAGATACAGCGACGTATGATACCTCATTGGAAAGGACTTTTCAATACCCGCACAACCTTGTATCAACGGTCACCATTACATGATTATTAGAGATTTTATAATCGGTCGTTCAAAATGCAAAAAATATGACAACAGATGTTTCTTCGTTCCTGTAGCAGATACAGCCACATATGATACCTCATTGGAAAGGCCTTATCAGTGCCCTCACAACGGTATACTAACGGTCACCATAACACACTTATTAGAGATTCTTCGCTCTTATTGCAATTACAGCGACAGCTACAGCGACCTATGATACCTCATTGGTAAGGCCTTTTCAGTGCCCTCACAAAGGTGGTCCATCGGTTACCATAACACGATTATTAGAGATTTCATGATCGATCGTTCGAAATCCACAAAAAATCAAAACAGCTGTTTCTTCGTTCCTATCGCAGATACAGCGACATTTGATACCCCATAGAAAAGGTCTTTTCAGTACTCGCACACCGGTGTATCAACGGATACCATAGCACCATAATTATGGATTTAATGATCGGTCGTTCAAAATGCACAAAAAATGAAAACAGCTGTTTCTTTGTTCCTATCGCAGATACAGCGACATATGATACCTCATTTGAAAGGCGTTATCAGTGCCCTCACAACGGTATACTTACGGTCACCATAACACACTTATTAGAGATTCTTCGCTCTCATTGCAAATACGGCGACAGCTACAGCGACGTATGACACCTCATTAGTAAGGCCTTTTCGGTGCCCTCACAAAGGTGGACCATCGGTTATCATAACACGATTACTAGGGATTTTATGATCGATCGTTCAAGATCCACAAAAAATGAAATCAGCTGTTTATTCGCTACTATCGCAGATACAGCGACGTATGATACCTCATTGGCAAGGCCTCATAACTGCACTCACAAGGGTACACTAACCGTCTTCATAACACAATTATCACAATTATTAGAGATTCTTCGCTCCTACTGCAAATACAGCGACAGCTACAGAGACGTATGATACCCCATTGGGAAGGCCTTTTCAGTGCACTCACAACGGTTTACCAACGGTCACCTTTCGGAATTATTGGAGATTCTTCGCTCCTATTGCAAATACATCGACAGTTGGAGCGACCTATAATACGTCATTGGTATGGCCTCTTCAGTGCCCGCACAAAGGTGGATCAACGGTTAACATAACATGATTATTACAGATTACAGATCGATCGTTCAAAATCCACAAGAAATGAAAACAGCTTATTCTTCGTTCCAATCGTAGATGAAGAGACGTGTAATACCTCAATAGAAAGGCCTCTCCAGTGTTCGCCCAACAATGAATCAACCGATACCAAGGCACAGTTAGTAAAGATTTCACGATCGGTCGTTCAAAATGCACAAAAAATGAAAACAGCTGTTTCTTCGTTCTTATCGCAGATACAGCGACGTATGATACCTCATTGGAAAGGACTTTTCAATACCCGCACAACCTTGTATCAACGGTCACCATTACATGATTATTAGAAATTTTATAATCGGTCGTTCAAAATGCAAAAAATATGACAACAGATGTTTCTTCGTTCCTGTAGCAGATACAGCCACATATGATACCTCATTGGAAAGGCCTTATCAGTGCCCTCACAACGGTATACTTTTTTTTTTTTTTTTCCGGAGAGTTGAAATGCATTTACGCACCCCGGGAATTTTCTTGCGACCTCCGGGGGAGTGTGGGACTCCAGGGAGAACGACATTCCCCCACCCCCACCCAGAATGTCAATCCCGAATGGGCGCGGGGCATCCCCGAAAACCCCGTCTACCCACTAAAAAGTCTCTCCGAGTTCCCTTTCCATCCAGGCATAGATGTTCAGTCCGGAGGAAAGGAAACTACTCTCCCGTCTTCTCCAGGAGGCTGTGGGCCAGGCATCACTGCCCATATCATCCAGCAGTCTCCCACGGTATTCGCACCTTCCTATTCCTACGTATCACGCACATCAGCTGTCATTCGGAACCCCCTCCAACTCCTGGATTCGGTCCTCCCTCTCCTTCTTCTCTATCACTTTACATACATATGAGTACAACAAATTCCATGTACGCTCACAGCCCACCATGAGGGGGACAAAATCCGGCACATCTGGTAGTCGGTGCTCACTCAGTCCCCTTAAGACTTCCTCCCTCTCCATGTTCCATCTGGTGCACTCCCATATCACATGTTGTGGGTCATCTCTAACCCCACAAACCCGGCAGAGATCGTTTGTCGTCTTTCCTATCCTCGCCGTAAATGAGCCAAAGGACCCGTGCCCCGTGAGGAACTGAGTGAAGTGGTACGAGGTCCTTCTGTGAGGACACCCGCACCACTCCCGCAGCCCCCCCACTATGACCCTTGGCCACCCGTTAAAACCCTCCCACGCTCGCACCCATTTATCCATCAATCTCTTGCGGGCCATTCTGCGTACCCCCGGTAGATTTCCATTCGGGACATTGCTCAAAAAGGATCTCTCCGCGATCAGCAATTCGATTGGGGGCGCTGCAGCCACCACCTGCGCCGCCAGGGCAGAGACCGTGCGATAACCGCTTATTACACGAAGAAGCATCTGCCTCTGGCACGACGTCAGTTGTTTCTTGTATTTCCCGATGTCCACGACGCCCCTCCAGATGGGTGCCGCATACAGCAAGACACTGTTCGCAACCCCCCTCAGTAGACCCCTCCTTACGCTGCCAGGTCCGCCAATATTCGGCATCAGCCTGGCAAGAGCCCCGATCTTCCGTCTCGTCTTTGCGACCACATACTTAACATGTTCCGAAAAATTTAACCTGTAGTCCAACACAACCCCCAAGTATCTGATCGATACTGACGACCTTATATCCAACCCTCGAAGAGTGGCCGTCATCTGGAGGCGCCTTCTAGGACCCCTGACGACACAAAATTCGGACTTTTCGGCCGCAATATCCAACCCTCTCGCCGTAATCGAATCGTCTACAATACGGAACGAGTCCTCCATCTTTTCTCTAAGGGCCTCCAAGGACGTAGCTGGGACAACAAGCAGCAAGTCGTCCGCATAAGCGACGGACCTAACACCCATCGGCAATTCAACCCGAAGAACTCCATCGAACATTATGTTCCATAATGTAGGTCCGAGGACTGACCCCTGTGGAACGCCCATCGAGCAAACATACGTTTGTCTCCCCGAGACTCTGAGCTTACGATCCCTGAAATAAGAACAAATTAAGTTGTAGACATGCGGTTCCAGGTCCAATCGCGACACGCAGCTCAGAATCTCCCCCCAATCGGCCGTATTGAAGGCGTTTTTTATATCGATTGTCAAAAGGGCACAACACCGGAAGGCAGAAGAAGTCTCCTCCACCAGCGACAGAACGGTCTTTATCGCATGGACAGTCGACCTACCCGCTCTGAAGCCAAACTGCCCACCCGAGATCGCCGAGCCCTCCGAACACGCCTCCTCCAGTCTGCCGACCAGGAGTCTCTCCAAAACTTTCCCCATCACATCCAGTAAGCAAATGGGTCTGTAAGCCGATGACAACGAGGCGTCCCTCCCCGGTTTCGGAATCAGAACTACGAAAGCCTCCTTCCACCGGGGGGGAAAACAACCACTCCGCAGCGCATCGTTATATACCTCCAATAATGTTTGGGGAAACAACTCGTGCGCAATTTTCACCGCCTCCCCCGGTACACGGTCAGGGCCAGAGGCTTTTCCTGGTTTTATCCTTTCAATTGCGTCCGACAACTCATCCGAATCGAAAAGCGGCACGTCGCAATCATCCACCTCCGCAGGGGGAAAAGCCACACAACGTGCGGACCTGGGGAAGAGTTCCCTGACAAGTTCCATTCTCCTCCTCCTAGTTAATCGAGGACCAGCCCGGCTCAATCCCCCCGTAACGATCTTGTAACCGTCACCCCAGACATCCTGTTCAAGATCCGTCAGCATCCCCATCCAGCTCTTTCTCTTTTCCGCCCGCACCTTCCTCTTGATTTCCCTCTTTGTCGCTCTCATCCTACCTTCGAGGTGCTCACCTCCACGCCCTCCACGAATCAACCGCCGAAGGCGATCATACTCCTTTTTGAGCCTAGCCAGCTCGTCAGTCCACCAATATACACGCGCAAGGCCGCCGGGCCCACCCGAGCGCACCCTGGACGAGGATACCGCGTCAGCCAGTTCGCGACAGATTGTACTCGCGTTGATCCGGTCTCGAGAAGCCTCCAGGGTCCTCCTCAGAACCGGAAGGGAGAGCTTTGTCCCCACTCTCTCCTGGCGGGACGGCATCGGGCGGCCGAGATCGACCTCAAACAAAATATGCGCGTGAAGTGTAAAGGGGTTATCGAATCTGGCAGCCCAACCCCTCACAGCACCCACCAGTCTTCCAGAAACGAAAGTCAGGTCCAGATGGGAGCTCGAGACTCCCCGACAAAAAGTAGGCTCGCCACTGTTAACATTAACCAAGCCCAAGCTTGCGACCCAGTCCTCAATATGCTGTCCACGCTCATCGATACCAGGCGAGCCCCACGTTGTCGACTTCGAGTTAAAATCGCCCACAACGATTACTCTGCCCGATCTCGGAACCGTCTGAAAGGCGCCATCCACAACCCTCACAAACTCGGTGAACGCGACGTTGGGGGACACGTAAACCAGAAGCAGAAAAAATCCGTTGAACAAATCAACGCTGAGAAAGCCCGCTCCTTTGGTCACGTCACCAATCTCCACCCCTGGGTTCTCTATTTTGAGAGCTACGTCACCCTTTCCATCGACAAACCAGCCGCCCCCAGTGGTGAGTTTCCTGTTCGGCTCGCAAAGCACTACAATGTCCACTCCCCGTCTCCGAGAATCCTCACTTACAAAATCGTGGGCAGTCCGTGAGCGTCCCACGTTCGCCTGCAGGACTCTCAGACCGGACCCAAGGCCACCAGCGCGTCCGGGCAACACATCCATATTGACACTAACACTGGCATTCGAAATCTGAGACATATTACAACAAAAGGTTACAGACACACACACTCGAAACTCTCGAAAAGAGGACGATAAAACTTTAAGACGGTGGCGGAAGTTGTGAGTCCTCCTCCCACCTTGTACCGTTTCTTCGCAGCGATCGTCGTGCCGCTGACAGCTGGTCCCTGAACGCAGGACATTTGCCCGACCCCGTCATATGCCCGCTTACTTCGCACACTAGACATTTCATTTCCTTCTTACATGAGCTAGCCCTGTGACCTTCGACACCGCATCTGAAACACGACTTTCTTCTATCTGGCCCCGAGCAACTTCCGACCATATGTCCAAACTCAAGACATTTACTACATCGGGGGATATGAACCCTCTTCGATACCGAGCAACGTGCGAGGCCCACCCTGAGGGAGGGAGTCGCTTCGACCTTCGCCGAGAGGGACCTCTTAACCAAGAAAGTTGCCGATAGAGATCCGTCCCCGTTGCGCCTAAGATCTCCTGATATCCTGAGGTCCGATGCATCGCATCCATAGGCTCCCAGGAGGCATTGTTTGAGTTCTCCCTCACTCGTGAGCTCGTCCATTCCGCGAACATAGAAGGTCTCCTCATGATCTATACCCTTCCGGGAGACTACCATGTTCGGATCGAGCTGTTTCATCTCGTTCACCAAATCGTCCACGTTCTTTTCGCCTTTGTTGAGTGCTATAAGTAATTTGCCGTCTATCGTTTTACGTACAGTTTTAATCCGTGCCGCTGCTGGTTGGTTGCCGAGGCCTTCCTAATCGCGCCCAGCACCTCTCTGTAGTTCCTATCCCTGGAATGTACGATAAGAGCAGGGGGCCGTGTAGAGATAGCCGGGCCCCCCTCCTGGTCCGCGTAGGGGACATGTAGCAGAACTTTACTTATTCTACCCTTCATAATAGCAGCCAGCATCTTCCGAAATCGATCAGCGGGGAAGCCCTCCAACTTGTGGAATGCCACTTCCTCACCATGTTCCAAATTATTACTCAGAAGAGCCAGTTTCTCCCACAGGTCCGATTCCATATCATTTACGTCCACTCGCACAATTTTACGAGTTATGGTTCGATTTTTTGATATCGTAGTCTGCTCGATCGTTTCGATTGGATCCGTGCAGGCCGCAAGTTCCGGGAATCTGTCCTTGAACATTTTCTGGATCCCCTTATTCATTTCTCTATCCTGGGGCTGTATGATAACGGCCTTAGTCCCTCCCTCTTTAGTCGTAATGGGATTGCCGGTCACGATCTCGACTCCAGATGTGAGGCTTCCGTCCCATTCGAGCCAGGTTGTATTCGTCGATGTTTTCCAGCGATCTGAGATAGTCTCTTCGTATATTCCCTACATTTTCCCCCTTCGCAGCCATCTCCGACCTATGTTTGGCCTTCAATTTCTCGATCTCCACTTTATAAAATTCTTCCATCCTTTCCGAATTACGTTCCATTTCCTGCATCCTACGCACAGCTGCGTGGTACTTCGATCTGAGCACACCTAGTTGTTCCCCACCATCCGAAACATCATCATCCGTTTGAACGTCTGCGTCCAGATACATTCTCTCAACAGGTTCATATTTCCTGCGCTGTAGCCATGAGACGACAGACTGCTTCCTATACGATGCGGCATTTTTCTTGAGTTTCAGTATTATTGCTTTTATCGTTCTATTTGTGTTCCTTTCACAGCTATCTTCTAATTCCCGGGCCAACGCACTAGTGGTTTCGATAGCTTCCAAAAGTTCGTGAACCTCGGGACATCTCCGTTCGTTCTTTTTATATATCGCTTCACTCCTAGGAGAAGAACGCGCACCACTCCTCGTAGGAACGAAACTTCGCCCGGAGTGTCGCTTAGTGATCCCCCCGGCCGTCCCGACCACCTCAAAGTCTATGGGTATTTCGGGTTTTACCTTTCCGGTGTCAATACTATTATCGGAACCTCCCGTCTGATCAGCACTTCCGACGCTACTCACACTGATCACACTGGCCGTGCTTCTAAGCCTTCGTCTGTGCTGACTCGCTCCAGTAGTTGTCATCCCTTCGGCCCGACCAACACGAACGGAGTCACCTTGGTCGGCTCTCGGTCGGCGTTGGCCAATGACGACATCACCGTCCGATGGCCCTGGGGCATCCACCCCCTGGACAATAATCTTATCGTTATTTTTATTTTCTTTCTCCATCACATAAACATTCCCACGACTAGGGACGAAGATAGGTCACCCCCCGGCAGTGCGCCCTTACCGGGAGGAAGGCATTTGATGTCCCACGGGTGCGCCAGGTGCCCGTGGTTAGGTTAGACTAACGACAGTACCGCCCAACTGCCATGCATCCCCTCGCCGCCCACCAACAGCTTAGGATTCGGGGTTTTTATAGAGGTTATCTCCTCTGCAGGCCAGGCGATTAAGCCCAGCCCCCCACATGACCGTACTCCACGGTATATACAAGGATCACACGCAAGCCCGGAGGCCATTGCGCAATCCAGGTCCGATAAGGGTAACTCGGGTTCGGCGATCCCCGTATCCCGCCGCTTGCGCAGCAGGATCCCTGAGTTTTGGGAAAGGAAAAGGTAAAGGACTGCTATCCGAGGTTGGGAATGTCCCTCGGACCGCAGGTGGTCTATCTTAGTTTTCACCGCTCCCCTTGAGCCTCCCCGACAGGTTAGACCCGTCGGTACAGCCTCAAGGATCATCACAGCTACTTAAGCCCCCACGCCACGACAAGGCGAAAGACCACATTGTGGGGTCACAACGGTATACTAACGGTCACCATAACACACTTATTAGAGATTCTTCGCTCTTATTGCAATTACAGCGACAGCTACAGCGACCTATGATACCTCATTGGTAAGGCCTTTTCAGTGCCCTCACAAAGGTGGTCCATCGGTTACCATAACACGATTATTAGAGATTTGATGATCGATCGTTCGAAATCCACAAAAAATCAAAACAGCTGTTTCTTCGTTCCTATCGCAGACACAGCGACATTTGATACACCATAGAAAAGGTCTTTTCAGTTCTTGCACACCGGTGTATCAACGGATACCATAGTACCATAATTATGGATTTTATGATCGGTCGTTCAAAATGCACAAAAAATGAAAACAGCTGTTTCTTTGTTCCTATCGCAGATACAGCGACATATGATACCTCATTTGAAAGGCGTTATCAGTGCCCTCACAACGGTATACTTACGGTCACGATAACACACTTATTAGGATTCTTCGCTCTCATTGCAAATACGGCGTCAGCTACAGTGACGTATGACACCTCATTGGTAAGGCATTTTCGGTGCCCTCACAAAGGTGGACCATCGGTTATCATAACACAATTACTAGGGATTTTATGATCGATCATTCAAGATCCACAAAAAATGAAATCAGCTGTTTATTCGCTACTATCGCAGATACAGCGACGTATGATACCTCATTGGCAAGGCCTCATAAGTGCACTCACAACGGTACACTAACCGTCATCATAACACAATTATCACAATTATTAGAGATTCTTCACTCCTACTGCAAATACAGCGACAGCTACAGAGACGTAGGATACCTCATTAGGAAGGCCTTTTCAGTGCACTCACAACGGTTTACCAACGGTCACCTTTCGGAATTATTGGAGATTCTTCGCTCCTATTGCAAATACAGCGACAGTTGAAGCGACCTATAACACGTCATTGGTATGGCCTCTTCAGTGCCAGCACAAAGGTGGATCAACGGTCAACATTACATGATTATTACAGATTACAGATCGATCGTTCAAAATCCACAAGAAATGAAAACAGCTTATTCTTCGTTCCAATCGCAGATAAAGAGACGTCTAATACCTCAATAGAAAGGCCTTTTCAGTATTCGCCCAACATTGAATCGATCGATACCAAGGCACAATTAATAAAGAATTTATGATCGGTCGTTCGAAATGCACACAAAATGAAAACAGCTGTTTCTTCGTTCTTATCGCAGATACAGCGACGTATGATACCTCATTGGAAAGGACTTTTCAATACACACAAAACCATGTATCAACGGTCACCATTACATGATTATTAGAGATTTTATAATCGGTCGTTCAAAATGCAAAAAATATGAAAACAGATGTTTCTTCGTTCCTGTCGCAGATACAGCCACATATGATACCTCATTGGGAAGGCCTTATCAGTGCCCTCACAACGGTATACTAACGGTCACCATAAAACACTTATTAGAGATTCTTCGCTGTTATTGCAATTACAGCGACAGCTACAGCGACGTTTGAAACCTCATTGGTAAGGCCTTTTTAGTGCCCTCACAAAGGTGGACCATCGGTTACCATAACACGATTATTAGAGATTTCATGATCGATCGTTCAGAATCCACAAAAAATTAAAACAGCTGTTTCTTCGTTCCTATCGCAGATACAGCGACATTTGATACCCCATATACCCTCAACAAGGGTATACTAACGGTCACCATAACACAATTATTAGAGATTCTTCGCTCTCATTGCAAATACGGCGACAGCTACAGCGACGTATGATACCTCATTGGTAAGGCCTTTTCAGTGCCCTCACAAAGGTGCACCATCGGTTACCACAACACGATTATTAGAGATTTCATGATCGATCGTTCGAAATCCACAGAAAATGAAAACAGCTGTTTCTCCGGTACTATCGCAGATACAGCGACGTATGATACCTTATTGGAAAGGCCTTTTCAGAGCCCGCACAACGATGTATCCGAGGTTAACATAGCACAATTATTAGAGATTCTATAATCGGTCGTTCAAAATGCACAAAAAACGAAAACAGCTGTTCCTTATTTCCTATCGAAGATACAGCGACATATGATACCTCATTGGAAAGACCTTTTCAGTGTCCTCATGTCGGTGTACCAACGGTCACCATAATACAATTATTAAAAATTCTTCGCTCCTATTGCAAATACAGCGACGTATGGAACCTCATAGGAAAGGACTTTTCAGTACACGCACAATGGTGTATCAAAGGTTACCACAGCACGATTGTAAGAGATTTTATAATCGGTCATTCAAAATGCACAAAAAATGAAAACAGCTGTTTCGTCGTTCTTATCGCAGATACTGCGACGTGTAATACCACATTGGAAAGGCCTTTTCAGTGCCAGCACAACGGTGTATCAACGGTTACCATAACACGTTTATTAGAGATTTTATGATCAATCTGTCAAAATTCAGAAAAAATGAAAGCAGCTGTTTCTTCGTTCCTATTGCAGATACAGCGACAGTTGAATCGACCTCATTGGTATGGCCTTTTCAGTGCCCGCACAAAGGTGGATCAACGGTTATCCTTGTAACGATCGTTCGCAGGGGCGCTAATAGTTTCGCACACAAATACCTTCGGGCGCCAGATTTTTACGATTCTCTCCCCGACGGGCTCGGCCTGTCAAAGTCCCGTTTTGCCGCGATACTACGCACAATACAAATCGAAATACCCGGATACGCTCAGTGGAGAAGGCTTCGATTCGATCTAAGCTATTAGCGATCGTAAAGAGTGTTTCCGGCGAAAGGGGGCTTTAATCCGATTCGCCTCAAGGAACGATTCTTGCGTATGAAAATGAAAGATGTTACACGTCCAAATCACACTTATATTCAATTCCCGCAATCAAAACAACGATCGCGGGCAACGGACGGACAATTCAGGTAGTGTCTTACCTCACAAAAAATTTAACTTACTCTCGTGCTGTCGCCGGTTTTCCGCTTCGACCCGATATAGAAAGAAAAACAAAAGCCAAGGAAAATGTCCACGTCGTCTTAAAATCCAAAAACCCGCTCTCTCCCGCACGCTAACTTTTTAACAACCAAAAAGCCTGGACCCCATTTCCTCATTTTTTTTATATCGTTTCCCCCCGACATTACCCACGTGACTCTAACTGAAACCCGCATTGGCCAATCATGCCATTTTCCAAAAGTATCGAATGTTCTCGAAGAGAAATCCCCTGACGTCGCTTCCCTTTCCCACCGGTCGCGATAACAATTTCCGACGATATTCTACCAATCTGGTTGTAAAAAAAACACTTCGTCACATCCCCCTCCGAAAAATTTTCTTATATAAAATTTTAACATCGCGCCGCGACCCTCAGAAAACCCATCGACACTCCCCGTAATATTCACCCCGTGCACTCTCACATCGAAATGTTACATTCGAATTGAATCCCCAACCCGAAGAAACAAAAAAAAAATAATTCAACCAATAGTGGACAAGGAAACAACCCCTTTTCCCAAAAATCCTCCATTACCGTCCACTGAAAAAAAACCCAAAAAAAAACCCACTAATAATAATTCCCTAATTTCCCCTGAAATGAACTCGGCGCAGGCGCCGCACCCACTCGACGACCGTGTCCCGGGGTCGCTGGTATCCTCGGCGGAGGTCCCCGTCGACGGCAGTTACTGGATGGTATTCCATCCAGTAGTACCGTCGGGCGTCTGCTATGAAGACCCATTGCCCTCCGGGTCTCCTGGGGCCGGTGACGCCCCAACAAGGGCACCCCACGGATAACACTTCCGTCGTGCCGCGCCTGGAGAATACCGGCGGGCCGGATTTGTGCACCTCTCCCGCAGGTGACCCTCCTCCCCACATCGCCAACACATGTCCCCTGACAACCGGATAATCCTCGGTAGGACGGGATCGATGGTACATTCTGGGCGATTGTGCCACGGCCGCTGGCACCGTTAGCATACCGGGAACCCTACCGGGAGCGATATGTACGGTGGAATTTCCGCCATCCCGTGGTGGAAAGTGTCTGTAGGGCGGGAGAAAAGAGAAAAAAAATTATATTACCATTTATAGGTCGGAGACCACCTGTTAGTAATTTGGTATTAGTAGTTAATGATCCCCCCCTACTCCCTTCAGTTCACTCTCCATAGTATGGCTTCAGATGTTTTACATGCACCCGCGAGATCCGTCTTCCATCTTCTGTTTTCAAGTCGTATACCACCGGTGAAATCACGCGCCATACCGTGCAAGGCCCAGAAAATTTCGGCGCCAGGTTGGCGGAAAATCCATCTCCGCCGGAGGATAACGGGTGTTCTCGGTGCATTACTTTGTCTCCTACCCGACAGTGCCAATTTCGTCGACGCAAATTGTAACGGTGACTCTGCTGAGTAAACGCTTGAGCCAACTTATTCCTCACGAATCCCATGGTATCGTTCACCCGGCACATTCTTTGAGCGTACTGAGAAATCTGCTCATTACTTATGGGTTCGTCTTCGGCCCCGGGACCGGCCCTGTTCTCTCTGTGGCGTGCTTACAGGGTTTCCGGCTCCCGTTCATAATTCAGGAACGCCGGTGAATGCCCCGTCGATTCATGAACGCCGGTATTAACCGCCGAATCACCCCCCGTGATTTCACCATTTCTTCAAACTCTCGTTTTGCGCGTCGTAATCGATCAGGTGCTAGTCTACGGGGCCGACTGAAAACGGGAGGACCTGGAGTTGTTCTGATATGGTGTAAAGTTTTATGCTTAATTTCGCGGTGATGTGTTGCGCCCGCGGGCACAGTAACCTCCGGAAATTCGGTGAGCAGTTCCCGGAAGCGTACGAAATGGGGCACTGTTTTTAATTCAAATACCGACGCGCGACCCTCGTTCGCGCTGGTTTCGAGCGATGTTAGTTTGTCTATTAACCGTCGATTTTTCACATCTACTAACAAACCGAAATGTGATAGGAAATAGGTGCCGATAATTGGTTTAGTAATGTCCGCCACTATAAAGTTCCACTCAAACGCACGACGCAGCTCGAGATTCAACGTTATAGTTCTTCACCCGTAGGTCGTTATTACTGAACCGTTTGCTGCGTAAAGTTCGTGGTCAGTCTTTCTGACGGGGGGCTTAGCACAGAGTTTTTTTGGAAAAACGCACAGATCCCAACCGGTGTCGATTAAATAGTTCATATTCGAGGATCGATTGCGGATAAATAGGCGGTGTGTGGTGTTGGGACAATTGCTGTTCCACGCACTCAGCAATCGCCTTTGTCGTTTCCCGAAAAACTGCATGGTTGTTGGCATTTCGTAGCTTGAGCTTTGAATTTTCGATGGTAATAGCAAATCGGGAACGAGGAATCGACGGAACTACGCGAACGATGGCGCTGCCTGTTGCGAGAGTTGGAGCGATTTCTGCGGTCCGAGCAGAATCGCGTTGACAAAGTAGCGACTTGAGTCGACAATTCAGCGATCGCCTTTTTTAAGTTATCCATTTCCGCGTTGAGCGTCGTGGGTGCGGAAATTTGATGTACTTGGTGTTGCGTTAACACGTCGTTTAGCGTGTCGGCCAACTTCCCTAGGTCTTCTAGGTTAGTATTTTTCTGAGACGCGACGATAATTTGAATATGTGTAGGTAGGCCCTTAGACCATAATGAACGCACGAAGTCGTCCGGTAGGTTCGGTCCAGCGAGGTTTTGAAGGTGGCGTAGAAATTGAGACGGTTTCCTGTCTCCGATGTCCTCGTGGCTCAAAAGTTGACGAAGTAGTTGGTTGTGGGATATTGAGAGACGCGAAATAAGTTCGTCCTTAATTTTTGCGTATTCACCAGCGCCTGGGGAATTTTTTACAATATCCTTCACTTCGGCTTTGTATTTGTAGTCCAAATTTGCAACAACATAGTTTTATTTTGTTGAATCGTTCGAGATGTTGGCCAGAGCGAACTGGCCTTCAAGTTGGGCGAACCAGAGTGAAGGTTCATCAGGCCTAAATGGCGGCACTTTCACACTGACTGTGTTGACGAAACTCGCGTTTTGAGTTTGATCGTCCGTCATATTTTTTTCGAAAGTCGGTGTTGCACTCACGTATCAGAAGGTTGCAGTTACGTGCGTCGAAGGTTACGCCACACGCGTCGGATAGTCACCAATTATGTAGGCTTGAGAAACCACATATAAAATAAACGAGTGCAACTTAATATGAATTGTTTATCCGTAATTCACAAGAACGATGTTCTCACTACAGTGTGTAAAGAACAACTGAACTCAAACTAATTCCTCGCCTAATCTATATACCATAACCCTGTCGCCTACTTGATGTAATGTGGCTTCGTAGCTACTTGATGTGATGAGGCGCTACACCCTCACAACGGTTTACCAACGGTCACCTTTCGAAATTATTAGAGATTCTTCGCTCCTATTGAAAGTTTAGCGACAGTCGAAGCGACATATAATACCTCATTGGTGTGGTCTCTTGATTGTCCGCACAAAGGTGGATCAACGGTTAACATAACATGATTATTAAAGATTTTGTGGTCGATCGTTCAAAATCCACAAGAAATGAAAACAGCTTATTCTTCCTTCCTATCGCACATGAAGAGACGTGTCATACCTCAATCGAGAGGCCTTTCCAATGACCGCCCAACAATGTATCAACAGATACCATGGCACAATTAGTAACGATTATATGATCGGTCGTTCACAATGCACAAAAAGTGAAAACAGCTGTTTCTTCGTTCCTATCGCAGATACAGCGACATATGATACCACATTGGAAAGGCCTTATTAGTGCCCTCACAACGGTACACTAACGGTCACCATAACACAATTATTGAAGATTCTTCGCTCCTATTGAAAATACAGCGACAGCTACAGAAACGTATGATACCTCATTAGAAAGGCCTTTTCAGTGCACTCACAACGGTTTACCAACGGTCACGTTTCGAAATTATTAGAGATTCTTCGATTCTATTACAAATACAGCGACAGTTGAAGCGACGTATAATACCTCATTGGTATGGCCTCTTCATTGCCCGCACAAAGGTGGATCGACGGTTAAGTTAACATGATTATTACAGATTTTATGAACGATCGTTCAAAATCCACAAGAAATGGAGACGGCTTATACTTCGTTCCTATCGCAGATGAAGAAACGTGTCATACCTCAACGGAAAGGCCTTTGCAGTGACCGACCAACAATGTATCAACCGATACCATGGCACAATTAGTAAATATTTTATGATCGGTCGATCAAAATGCACAAAAAATGAAAACAGCTGTTTGTTCCTTCTTATCGCAGATACAGCAACCTCATTGGAAAGGACTTATTGGTGCCCTCACAACGGTACACTAACGGTCACCATAACACAAATATTCTTCGCTTCTATTGCAAATACAGCCAAAGTTGAGGCGACGTATAATACCTCATTGGTAGGGACTTTTTAGTGCCCGCACAAAAGTGGATCAACGGTTAACATAGCACAATTAGTACAGATTTTATGATCGGTCGTTCAAAATGCACAAAAAAAGTAAACAGCTGTTTCTTCGTTCCTATCGCAGATACAGCGACGTTTGATACCTCATTGGAAAGGACTTTTCAGTGTCCGCACAAGGGTGTATTAGCGGTTACCAAAAGTAGAGATTCTATCATCTATCGTTCAAAATCCACAAAAAATGTGAACAGCTGTTTCGTCGTTCGTATCACAGATACTGCGACGTGTTATACCTCATTGAAAAGGCCTTTTCAGTGTCCGCACAACGGTGTTATAACGGATAGCATAGCACGATAATTATGGATTTTATGATCGGTCGTTCAAAATGCACAAACAATGAAAACAGTTGTTCCTTCGTTCCTATCGCAGATACAGCGGCACTTGATACCCCACTGGAAAGGCCTCTTTAGTGTCCGCACAACGGTGTATCAACGGATACCATAGCAAGATAATTATGGATTTTATGATCGGTCGTTCTGAATGCACAAAGAATGAAAACAGCTGTTTCCTCGTTCCTATCGTAGATACAGCGACGTTTTATACCTCATTAGAAAGGACTTTTCAGTGTCCGTACATGGGTGGATTAGCGGTTACCATAAGACAATTAGTAGAGATTTTATGATCTATCGTTCAAAATCCACAAAAAATGAAAACAGTTGTGTCGTCGTTCCTATCGCAGACACAGCGACATTTAGTACACCACTGAGAATGCTTTTTCAGTTCTCGCACAACGGTGTATCAACGGATACCATAGCACGATGATTATGGATTTTATGATCGGTCGTTCAAAATGCACAAAAAATGAAAACATCTGTTTCTTCGTTCCTATCGCAGATACAGCGACATTTAATAACCCACTGGAAAGGCTTTTTCAGTTCTCGCACAATGGTGTATCAACGGATACCATAGCAAGATAATTATGGATTTTATGATCGGTCGTTCAAAATGCATAAAAAATGAGAAGAGCTGTTTCTTCGTTCCTATCGCAGATACAACGACGTTTGATACTTCATTGGAAAGGACTTTTCAGTAGTCGCACAACGGTGTATCAAACGTCACCATAGTACGATTATAAGAGATTGTATAATCGGTCGTCCACAATGCACAAAAAACGAAAACCGCTGTTTCGTCTTTCCTATCGCAGATACAGCGACGTATGATAATTGTGCTTGTATTGAAAAGTCCTTTCGAATGAGGCATCATACATCGCGACAAGAACGAAGAAACATCTGTTTTCATTTTTGTGCATCTTGAATGACCGATCATCGAATCTCTAATAATCATCCTATGGTTACCGTTGATACACCGTTTTGCGGTCACTGAAAAGGCCTTTCCAATGAGGTATCATACGTCGCAGTATCTGCGGTAGGAAAGACGAAATAGCTGTTTTCATTTTTTGTGCATTTTGAAACGACCGATCATAAAATCTTTACCAATTGTGACATGGTATCGGTTGATACATTGTTGGGGGGCACTGGAAAGGCATTTTCATTGAGGTAAGACACGTCTCTTCATCTGCGATTGGAATGGAGAATAAGCTGTTTTAATTTCTTGTGGATTTTGAACGATCGATCATAAAATCTGTAATAATCATGTTATGTTAACCGTTGATTCCCTTTTTTGCGGTCACTGAAGAGGCCATACGATTGAGGTATTATACGCCGCTTCAACTATCGCTATATTTGCAATAGGAGCGAAAAATCTCTCATAATTTCGAATGGCGGCCGTTGGTAAATCTTTGTGACTGCACTGAGAAGGCCTTTCCAATGAAGTATCATACGTCTCTGTACTCGTCGCTGTATTTGCAGGAGAACCGAAGAATCTCTAATAATTGTGTTATGGTGACCTTAAGTGTACCGTTGTGAGGGCACTAATAAGGCCTTTCCAATGAGGTATCATATGTCGCTGTATCTGCGATAGGAGAAAAGAAACAGCTCTTTTCATTTTTTGTGCATTTTGAACGACCGATTAGAGAATCTGTTATAATCGTGCTATGGTAACCATTGATACATAGTTGTGCGGCTACTGAAAAGTGCTTCCCAATGAGGCATCAAAGGTCGGTGTGTCTGCCATAGGAACGAAGAAACAGCTTTTTTCATTTTTCGTGCATTTAGAACGACTGATCATAAAATCCATAATTATCGTCCTATGGTATCCGTTGATACATTGTTGTGCGGGCAGTGAAAAGGCCTTTCCAGTGGGGTATCAAGTGCGATAGGAACGAAAAAACAGCTGTTTTCATTTTTTGTGCTTTTTGAACGACCGATCATAAAATCCATTATTATCATGCTATGATATTCGTTATTACACCGTTGTGCGGACACTGAAAAGGAATTTCCAATGAGGTATCATACGTTGCTGTATCTGCAATAGAAACGAAGAAACAGCTGTTTTCGTTTCTTACGCATTTTGACCGATTGATCATGAAATCTTTGATAATCGTGCTATGGTTTCTGTTGGTACTTCGTTGTGCGGGTATTGAAAAGTCCTTTTCAGTGAGGTATTATACGTCGCTGTATCTGCGATAGGAACGAAGAAACAGCTGTTCTCATTTTTTGTGGATTTTGAACAATAGATCATTAAATCTCCACTAATCGTGCTATGTTAACCGTTGATCCACCTTTGTGCGGGTACTGAAAAAGTCCTACCAATGAGGTATTATACGTCGGTTCAATTGTCGCTGTATTTGCGATAGGAGCGAAGAATAATAATTTCGTAAGGTGACCATTGGTAAACCGTTGTGAATGCACTGAAAAGGCCTTTCCATTGAGGTATTATACGTCTCTGTAGCTGTCGCTGTATTTGCAGTAAGATCGAAGAATCTCTAATAATTTTTTTATGGTGAACGTTAGTGTACCGCTATGAGAGCACTAACGAGGCCTTCCCAATGAGGTATCATATGTCGCTGTATCTGCGATAGGAACAAAGAAACAGCTGTTTTCATTTTTTGTGCATTTTGAACGACCGATTATAGAATCTCCTATAATCCATTTGGCCATTTGAAATCGACATTTTCCCGTAGCAAATTATAAAGCGGTTCTAAGATCTTTGCGGAATTTGGAATGTATTTGTGATAAAAGTTGATTTTGCCTAAGAATTGCCTGAAATTTTTTTCATTTTGACTGGGAATTTTTTTATTGAAATGACATTATCATGTGCAGGTGTCACAGTTTTGTGACGTATTTTGTGACCTGAATATTCTACCAAATTCATAGCAAATTTGCACTTCATTTATTTCAACCAGAATCCTTTCTTCTGAATAACTTGCATCAGAGCTTCTACATGTCGAATATGTTCGTTGAATATTTTTGAGAGAATGGGAATGTCATCTATATAATTAGTTGAAAAACCCCCCAAATTATTTCTCCTGATTATTCCTGATAGAATTCTTTGAAAAATGGCGGGCGAATTCTTTAGACCGAATGGCATTGCAACCCATTGCCAGTGACCATGCTGTGTAACAAATGCTGTTTTATGTCTGTCTTTTACACGTAAGGGTATCGACCAGAAAGCGGAGTTTATATCCAATGCCGTGAACCACGTACTTCCTTGAGTTTTTTCTATTATGTCGTCTATTAATGGAAAAGGCTGGCTATCGGGAACTAACAGTTTAGTCAAATCCATAAAATCAATACATAATCTATTTTTCTCTTTGTGACATCCATCATCTGTCTTCTTATATGCTAAAGTAACGGGCGAAGAAAAACTGAACAAGACTCATTCATGAAACCTTGTTTCAATAGTTGTTTGATTTGGTTTTCAATTTCCTGTTGATCTCTAAAAGAGCATCTATAAGGTTTCTTTGCAATGTATCGGTTTTCTATCAGTGGTATATGTGCTTCATAATCTTTCACTTTTCCGGTGTCATATTTAGTCTTAGCAAATAGCGATTGATACTTGTCGACTATATTATATATTTTCATTTTTTTCCAATTATCCAAATGTTCTGTTTTAATCTCAAAATCGTTTATAGGTATATGCTCATTCCAATTAATATGAATTTCTGTCTCACAGATGTTTTTTTGCTACTTATTATTTTTTTTTTCTGACGTTTGTAAAATCTTCAGGTTTTCATCCTGGCGCAATCTGTACTCTTTAATTGTATCGAGACCTATAAGAACGTCGAATATGAATTTCGTGTTGTCTGTTACAAAAAATCTCATTCTTTTTTCAATATTATAAATTTTTAATTGCAAATATACTAAGCCTTTTACTTTGTCCTCTCCGCTCATTGTCCCGAAAGTATATGGTTTTAATATTTGTACATTCCTACCTAATTTCTTTAAAAATTCGTATTTGATCATTGTGATGTTAGCTCCAGGATCATATAATCCCTTTCCCGGTTGATTTCCTACGAGCACTTTCAGTTCAATAAGCGAAGGTAAATCTAGTTTTTTTGACTGTAATATTCTTGTTTAGGGCCTCTTCTAATTCTGTATTATTAGCTACCTTAATGTACCCTTCGGGTGATTTTTTATTTCCACAAAAGCGTTCTGGATGATAGCGACCCAAAAATCCAAATTTTTTGCAAATTGTGCACGGAGTTTTCCCTTGTTCCTGAATGCTATTCGTATTTAATCTACCGGTATTAATGTTGTTTGAACTATCTGAATATTATCGTTATGAATTTTTATTTGCAAATGATTCCAACTGAGGTCGATCATCAATTTGCTCTGATTATCGATTTTTCGTTCGTTTAGTTTTTCGCGAATAAAGACATGTAAGCCTACAACAATGTGCATTACTCTAGATTTTTCAATAAGATCAGAATCTGCTTCGACTAGTAGATTCAATTTTTTAACAGCGTATTCCGTTAACGACCCTTTCATAAATTTAGAATTATACGCGAATGTAACATCAGCCCAACTTTTGTCCCCATATGTATCCAAAAAAGACTGGCTCCATTCCACCCAAGTCGGATTTTTACCGTCAAAATTCTTTCGAGTGGCCGAGTACCATTCCTAAGGGGAACCGTCCAATAATAGGCGTAATGCTCCAGGGCGTTGATTTTCACGTATCTCCATTCTTTGGCATTCTGATTCGAAGAAAGTGAACCAAGATCTCGCATTCTGGTATCTTCTGGTAAATGTTTCCACAACCATGTCCTTTGTTAACGTTGATAAACTCTTTTTCATTTCTGTCGTAACCTGATCCTTAGCCGCAGAGGGATTCGTTGGCGCGATCGATTCGCCCAAGTAGGTACCTTTGAAACATACATTTCCTTCTTCGTCGAGGTATATTCTCTCAAGGTCGCTGTATCTGCGATGAAAACGAAGAAACAGCTGTTTTCATTCTTTGTGCATTTTGAACGATCAATAATAAAATCTCTACTAATTGTGCTATGTTAACCGTTGATCCACTTTTGTGCGGGCACTGAAAACGCCCTACCAATGAGGTATTATACGTCGTCTCAACTGTCGCTGTATGTGCAAAAGGATCGAAGAATCTCTAATAATTTTGAATGGTGACCGTCGGTACACCGCTGTGAGGGCACTGAGAAGGCCTTTCCAATGAGGTATCATACGTCTCTGTAGCTGTCGCTGTATTTGCAATAGGAGCGAAAACTTTCTAATAATTGTGTTATGGTGGCCGTCAAAGTACCGTCGTGAATGCATTAATAAGTCCTTTCCAATGAGGTATCATACGTCGCTGTATCTGCGATAGGAACGAAGAAACAGCGGTTTTTATTTTTTGTGCATTGTGCACGACCGATTATAGAATATCTCATAATCGTACTATGGTGACGTTTGATACACCGTTGTGCGGCTACTGAAATGTCCTTTCCAATGAGGTATCAAACGTCGCTGTATCTGCGATAGGAAGGAAGAAACAGCTGTCTTAATTCTTTGTGCATTTTGAACGACCGATCATAAAATCCATAATTATCGTGCTATGGTATCCTTTAACACACCGTTGTGCGAGAACTGAAAACGCCTTTCCAGTGGGGTATTAAATGTTGTTGTATCTGCGATAAGAACGAAGAAACAGCTGTTGTCATTTTTCGCGCATTTTGAACGACTGATCATTAAATCTCTAATAATCGTGCTATGGTATCAGTTGATACTTCGTTGTGCGGGCACTAAGAAGGCCTTTCCAATGAGGTATCATACGTCGCAGTATCGTCGTTAAAAATGCACAAACAATGAAAACAGCTGTTTCTTCGTTCCTATCGCAGATACAGCGGCACTTGACACCCCAATAGAAAGGACTTTTTAGTGTTGGCTCAACCGTGTATCAACGGATACCATAGCACGATAATTATGGATTTCATGATCGGTCGTTCTAAATTCACAAAAAATGAAAACAGCTGTTTCTTCGTTCCTATCGCAGATACAGCGACGTTTGATACCCCATTGGAAACGACTTTTCAGTAGCCGCACAACGGTGTATTAACGGTTGCCAAAGCACGATTATAAGAGATTCTATGATCGGTCGTTCAAAATTCACAAGAAATGAAAACAGCTGTTTCTTTGTTCCTATCGCAGATACAGCGCCATATGATACCTCATTGGAAAGGCCTTATTAGAGCCCTCACAATGGTACACTGACGGTCACAATATCACATTCATTAGAGATTCTTCTCTCCTATTACAAATACAGCGACGTATGATACCTCATTGGAAAGGACTTCTCAGTACCCGCACAACATTACATCAAAGGTTACCATAGCACGATTATAAGGGATTCTATAATCGGTCGTTAAAAATGCACAAAAAATGAAAACAGCTGTTCCTATGTTCCAATCGCAGATACAGTGACATATGATACCTCATTGGAAAGGCCTTATTAGTGCCCT
Source organism: Novius pumilus (assembly GCA_020654155.1). NCBI lineage: Eukaryota > Metazoa > Arthropoda > Insecta > Coleoptera > Coccinellidae > Novius > Novius pumilus. Next base: position 25,817 of record JAIFOV010000662.1, read on the forward strand.
CACAAAGGTACAATTACGGTCACCATAACACAATTATTAGAAATTCTTTGCTCCTACTGCAAATACAGCGACAGCTACAGGAACTTATGATACCTCATTGGAAAGCCACGATTATTATACACGATGGTAAATGAAAACCGCTGTTTCTTCGTTCCTATCGCAGATACAGCGACGTATGATACCTCATTGGAAAGGCCTTATTAGTGCCCTCACAAAGGTACACTAACGGTCACCATAACACAATTATTAGAGATTCTTCGCTCCTACTGCAAATACAGCGACAGCTACAGAAACTTAGGATACCTCATTGGAAAGGCACGATTATTATACACGATGGTAAATGAAAACCGCTGTTTCTTCGATCCTATCGCAGATACAGCGACGTATGGTACCTCATTGGAAAGGACTTTACAATTGTCGCAAAACGGTGTATCAGCGGTTACCATAGTACGATTATAAGAGATCCTATAGTCGGTCGTTGAAAATGCACAAAAAATGAGAGCAGCTGTTTCTCTGTTCCTATCGCAGATACAGCGACATATGATACCTCATTGGAAAGGCATTATTGATGCCCTCACAACGGTACTCTGACGGCCACCATGACACAATTATTAGAGATTCTTCGCTCCTATTGCAAATACAGCGACAGCTAGAGAGACGTATAATACCTCGTTGGAAAGGCGTTTTCAGTGACCACACAACGGTTACCGACGGTCACCATTCAAAATTATTAGAGATTCTTCGCTCCTATTGCAAATACAGCAACAGTTGAGGCAACGTATAATACCTCATTGGTAGGGCCTTTTCAGTGCCCACACAAAGGTGGATCAACGGTCAACATAGCACCATTAGTACAGATTTTATGATGGGTCGTTCAAAATGCACAAAAAATGAAAATAGCTGTTTCTTCGTTTCTATTGCAGATACAGCGACGTTTGATACCTCATTGGAAAGGCCTCTTTAGTGTCCGCACAACGGTGTAATAACGGATAGCATAGCACGATAATTCTGGATTTTATGATCGGTCGTTCTAAATTCACAAAAAATGGAAACAGCTGTTTCCTCGTTCCTATCGCAGATACAGCGACGTATGATACCTGATTGGAAAAGACTTTTTAATGTCCGCACAAAGGTGGATCAGCGGTTACCATAAGACGATTAAAAGAGATTTTATGATCTATCGTTCAAAATCCACAAAATATGAAAATAGCTGTTTCTTCGTTTCTATTGCAGATACAGCGACGTTTGATACCTGATTGGAAAGGCCTTTTCAGTGTCCGTACAACGGTGTAATTACGGATAGCATAGCACGATAATTATGGATTTTATGATCGGTCGTTCAAAATTCACAAAAAAAGGAAACAGCTGTTACTTCGATCCTATCGCAGATACAGCGACGTTTGATACCTCATTGGGAAGGACTTATCAGAAAACGCACAACGGTGTATTAACATTTACCATAGCAAGATTATGATAGATTCTATAATCGGTCGTTCAAAATGCACAAACAATGAAAACAGATGTTTCTCTGTTCCTATCGCAGATACAGCGACATATGATACCTCATTGGAAAGGCCTTATTAGTGCCCTCACAAAGGTACATTTACGGTCACCATAACACAATTATTAGAGATCCTTCTCTCCTACTGCAAATACAGCGACAAAAACAGGAACGTATGATACCTCATTGGAAAGGCACGATCATTTAACACGACGGTATACACGATTATTAGAGTTTTCAGGATCGGTCGTTCAAAATTCACAAAGAATGAAAACAGCTGTTTCTTCGTTTCCATCGCAGATACAACGACGTTTGATACCACATTGGTAAGGACTTTTCAGTAGCCGCACAACCGTGTATCAAACGTCACCATAGTACGATTATAAGAGATTCTATCATCGGTCGTTCACAATGCACAAAAAAAGAAAACTGCTGTTCCTACGTTCCTATCGCAGATACAGCGACGTATGATACCTCATTGGAAAGGACTTTCAGTACCCGCACAACGGTGTATCAACGGTTACCATAGCGCGATTATAAGAGATCCTATAATTGGTCGTTCAAAATGCACAAGAAATGAAAGCAGCTGTTCCTTTGTTCCTATCGCAGATACAGCGACATATGATACCTCATTAGAAAGGCCTTATTAATGCCCTCACAACGCTACTCTGACGGCCACCATAACACAATTATTAGAAATTCTTCGCTCCTATTTCAAATACAGCGACATATGATACCTCATTGGGAAGGACTTTTCAGTATACCAACAACGGTGTATCAAAGGTTGCCATAACACGATTATCAGAGATTTCATGATCAGTCTGTCGAAATGCACAAAAAATGGAAACAGCTGTTTCTTCGTTCCTATTACAGATACAGCAACGTGTGATACCTCATTGATAAGGCCTTTTCAGTTCCCTCAAAAAGGCGGACCATCGGTTACCATAACACGATTATCAGAGATTTTATGATCGATCGTTCAAAATTCACAAAAAATGAAAACAGCTGTTTCTTCGGTAATATCGCAGATACAGCAACGTATGCTACCTCATTCAAAAGGCCTTCTCAATGCCCGCACAACGGTGTATCCAAGGTTAACATAGCACAATTATAAGAGATTCTATAATCGGTCGTTCAAAATGCACAAAAAATGAAAACCGCTGTTTCGACCTTCCTATCGCAGATATTGCGACGTATGATACCTTATTGGAGAGGCCTTTTCAGTGCCCGCAGAACGGTGTATCAAAGGTTGCCTTAACACGATTATTAGAGATTTTATGATCAGTCTGTCAAAAAGCACAAAAAATGAAAACAGCTGTTTCTTCGTTCCTACCGCAGATACAGCGACATTTAATAGCCCACTGGAAAGGCCTTTTAGTTCTCGCACAACGGTTTCTTCGTTCCTATCGCAGATACAGCGACATTTGATACCATATACCCTCAACAAGGGTATACTAACGGTCACCATAACACAATTATTAGAGATTCTTCGCTCTCATTGCAAATACAGCGACAGCTAGCGACGTATGATACCTCATTGGTAAGGCCTTTCAGTGCCCTCACAAAGGTGCCATCGGTTTCTAACACGATTATTAGAGATTTCATGATCGATCGTTCAAATCCACAGAAAATGAAAACAGCTGTTTCTCACTACTATCGCAGATACAGCGACGTATGATACCTTATTGGAAGGCCTTTTCAGAGCCCACAACGATGTATCGAGGTTAACATAGCACAATTATTAGAGATTCTATAATCGGTCGTTCAAAATGCACAAAAACGAAAACAGCTGTTCCTTATTTCCTATCGAAGATACAGCGACATATGATACCTCATTGGAAAGACCTTTTCAGTTGTCCTCATGTCAGTGTACCAACGGTCACCATAATACAATTATTAAAAATTCTTCGCTCCTATTGCAAATACAGCGACGTATGGAACCTCATAGGAAAGGACTTTTCAGTACACGCACAATGGTGTATCAAAGGTTACCAGCACGATTGTAAGATTTTATAATCGGTCATTCAAAATGCAAAAATGAAAACAGCTGTTTCGTCGTTCTTATCGCAGATACTGCGACGTGTAATACCACATTGGAAAGGCCTTTCGTGCCAGCACAACGGTGTATCAGCGGTTACCATAACACGTTTATTAGAGATTTTATGATCAATCTGTCAAAATTCAGAAAAAGAAAGCAGCTGTTTCTTCGTTCCTATTGCAGATACAGCGACAGTTGAATCGACCTCATTGTGTATGCCTTTTCAGTGCCCGCACAAAGGTGGATCAACGGTTATCCTTGTAACGATCGTTCGCAGGGCGCTAATAGTTTCGCGCACAAATACCTTCGGGCGCCAGATTTTTACGATTCTCCCCGACGGGCTCGGCCTGTCAAAGTCCCGTTTGCCGCGATACTACGCACAATACAATCGAAATACCCGGATACGCTCAGTGGAGAAGGCTTCGATTCGATCTAAGCTATTAGCGATCGTAAAGAGTGTTTCCGGCGAAAGGGGCTTTAATCGATTCGCCTCAGGAACGATTCTTGCGTATGAAAATGAAAGATGTTACGTCCAATCACACTTATATTCAATTCCCGCAATCAAAACAACGATCGCGGGCAACGGACGGACAATTCAGGTAGTGTCTTACCTCACAAAAATTTAACTTACTCTCGTGCTGTCGCCGGTTTTCCGCTTCGACCCGATATAGAAAGAAAAACAAAAGCCAAGGAAAATGTACGTCGTCTTAAAATCCAAAACCCGCTCTCCCGCACGCTAACTTTTTAACAACCAAAAAGCCTGGACCCCATTTCCTCATTTTTTTATATCGTTTCCCCCGACATTACCCGTGACTCTAACTGAAACCCGCATTGGCCAATCATGCCATTTTCCAAAAGTATCGAATGTTCTCGAAGAGAATCCACACGCGTCCCTTTCCCACCGGTCGCGATAACAATTTCCGACGATATTCTACCAATCTGGTTGTAAAAACACTTCGTCATCCCCCTCAAAATTTTCTTATATAAAATTTTAACATCGCGCCGTGACCCTCAGAAAACCCATCGACACTCCCCGTAATATTCACCCCGTGCACTCACATCGAAATGTTGTTCTGAATTGAATCCCCAACAAGAAACAAAAAAATAATTCAACCAATAGTGGACAAGAAACAACCCCTTTTCCCAAAATCCTCCATTACCGTCCACTGAAAAAACCCAAAAACCCACTAATAATAATTCCTAATTTCCCTGAAATGAACTTGGCGCAGGCGCCGCACCTCGACGACCGTGTCCTCGCTGGTATCCTCGGCGGAGGTCCCCGTCGACGGCAGTTACTGGATGGTATTCCATCAAGTAGTACCGTCGGGCGTCTGCTATGAAGACCCATTGCCCTCCGGGTCTCCTGGGGCCGGTGACGCCCCAACAAGGGCACCCCACGGATAACACTTCCGTCGTGCCGCGCCTGGAGCATACCGGCGGGCCGGATTTGTGCACCTCTCCCGCAGGTGACCCTCCTCCCCACATCGCCAACACATGTCCCCTGACAACCGGATAATCCTCGGTAGGACGGGATCGATGGTACATTCTGGGCGATTGTGCCACGGCCGCTGGCACCGTTGGCACACCGGGAACCCTACCGGGAGCGATATGTACGGTGGAATTTCCGCCATCCCGTGGTGGAAAGTGTCTGTAGGGCGGGAGAAAAGAGAAAAAAAATTATATTACCATTTATAGGTCGGAGACCACCCGTTAGTAATTTGGTATTAGTAGTTAATGATCCCCCCCTACTCCCTTCGGTTCACTCTCCATAGTATGGCTTCAGATGTTTTACATGCCCCGCGAGATCCGTCTTCCATCTTCTGTTTTCAAGTCGTATACCACCGGTGAAATCACGCGCCATACCGTGCAAGGCCCAGAATTTCGGCGCCAGGTTGGCGGAAAATCCATCTCCGCCGGAGGATAACGTGTTCTCGGTGCATTACTTTGTCTCCTACCCGAAGTGCCAATTTCGTCGACGCAAATTGTAACGGTGACTCTGCTGAGTAAACGCTTGAGCCAACTTATTCCTCGCGAATCCATGGTATCGTTCACCTGGCACATTCTTTGAGCGTACTGAGAAATCTGCTCATTACTTATGGGTTCGTCTTCGGCCCCGGGACCGGCCCTGTTCTCTCTGTGGCGTGCTTACAGGGTTTCCGGCTCCCGTTCATAATTCAGGAACGCCGGTGAATGCCCGTCGATTCATGAACGCCGGTATTAACCGCCGAATCCCCCGTGATTTCACCATTTCTTCAAACTCTCGTTTTGCGCGTCGTAATCGATCAGGTGCTAGTCTACGGGGCCGACTGAAAACGGGAGGACCTGGAGTTGTTCTGATATGGTGTAAGTTTTATGCTTAATTTCGTGATGTGTTTGCCGCGGGCACAGTAACCTCCGGAAATTCGGTGAGCAGTTCCCGGAAGCGTACGAAATGGGGCACTGTTTTTAATTCAAATACCGACGCGCGACCCTCGTTCGCGCTGGTTTCGAAGCGATGTTAGTTTGTCTATTAACCGTCGATTTTTCACATCTACTAACAAACCGAAATGTGATAGGAAATAGGTGCCGATAATTGGTTTAGTAATGTCCGCCACTATAAAGTTCCACTCAAACGCACGACGCAGCTCGAGATTCAACGTTATAGTTCTTCACCCGTAGGTCGTTATTACTGAACCGTTTGCTGCGTAAAGTTCGTGGTCAGTCTTTCTGACGGGGGGCTTAGCACAGAGTTTTTTTGGAAAAACGCACAGATCCCAACCGGTGTCGATTAAATAGTTCATATTCGAGGATCGATCGCGGATAAATAGGCGGTGTGTGGTGTTGGACAATTGCTGTTCACGCTCAGCAATCGCCTTTGTCGTTCCCGAAAACTGCATGGTTGTTGGCATTTCGTAGCTTGAGCTTTGAATTTTCGATGGTAATAGCAAATCGGGAACGAGGAATCGGCGGAACTACGCGAACGATGGCGCTGCCTGTTGCGAGAGTTGGAGCGATTTCTGCGGTCCGAGGAGAATCGCGTTGACAAAGTAGCGACTTGAGTCGACAATTCAGCGATCGCCTTTTTTAAGTTATCCATTTCCGCGTTGAGCGTCGTGGGTGCGGAAATTTGATGTACTTGGTGTTGCGTTAACACGTCGTTTAGCGTGTCGGCCAACTTCCCTAGGTCTTCTAGGTTAGTATTTTTCTGAGACGCGACGATAATTTGAATATGTGTAGGTAGGCCCTTAGACCATAATGAACGCACGAAGTCGTCCGGGAGGTTCGGTCCAGCGAGGTTTTGAAGGTGGCGTAGAAATTGAGACGGTTTCCTGTCTCCGATGTCCTCGTGGCTCAAAAGTTGACGAAGTAGTTGGTTGTGGGATATTGAGAGACGCGAAATAAGTTCGTCCTTAATTTTGCGTATTCACCAGCGCCTGAATTTTTACAATATCCTTCACTTCGGCTTTGTATTTGTAGTCCAAATTTGCAACAACATAGTTTTATTTTGTTGAATCGTTCGAGATGTTGGCCAGAGCGAACTGGCCTTCAAGTTGGGCGAACCAGAGTGAAGGTTCATCAGGCCTAAATGGCGGCACTTTCACACTGACTGTGTTGACGAAACTCGCGTTTTGAGTTTGATCGTCCGTCATATTTTTCGAAAGTCGGTGTTGCACTCACGTATCAGAAGGTTGCAGTTACGTGCGTCGAAGGTTACGCCACACGCGTCGGATAGTCACCAATTATGTAGGCTTGAGAAACCACATATAAAATAAACGAGTGCAACAATATGAATTGTTTATCCGTAATTCACAAGAACGATGTTCTCACTACAGTGTGTAAAGAACAACTGAACTCAAACTAATTCTCGCCTAATCTATATACCATAACCCTGTCGCCTACTTGATGTAATGTGGCTTCGTAGCTACTTGATGTGATGAGGCGCTACACCTCACAACGGTTTACCAACGGTCACCTTTCAAATTATTAGAGATTCTTCGCTCCTATTGAAAGTTTAGCGACAGTCGAAGCGACATATAATACCTCATTGGTGTGGTCTCTTGATTGTCCGCACAAAGGTGGATCAACGGTTAACATAACATGATTATTAAAGATTTTGTGGTCGATCGTTCAAAATCCACAAGAAATGAAAACAGCTTATTCTTCCTTCCTATCGCATGAAGAGACGTGTCATACCTCAATCGAGAGGCCCAATAACCGCCCAACAATGTATCAACAGATACCATGGCACAATTAGTAACGATTATATGATCGGTCGTTCACAATGCACAAAAGTGAAAACAGCTGTTTCTTCGTTCCTATCGCAGATACAGCGACATATGATACCACATTGGAAAGGCCTTATTAGTCCCTCACAACGGTACACTAACGGTCACCATAACACAATTATTGAAGATTCTTCGCTCCTATTGAAAATACAGCGACAGCTACAGAAACGTATGATACCTCATTAGAAAGGCCTTTTCAGTGCACTCACAACGGTTTACCAACGGTCACGTTTCGAAATTATTAGAGATTCTTCGATTCTATTACAAATACAGCGACAGTTGAAGCGACGTATAATACCTCATTGGTATGGCTCTTCATTGCCCCACAAAGGTGGATCGACGGTTAAGTTAACATGATTATTACAGATTTTATGAACGATCGTTCAAAATCCACAAGAAATGGAAAGCTTACGCTTCTTCGTTCCTATCGCAGATGAAGAAACGTGTCATACCTCAACGGAAAGGCCTTTGCAGTGACCGACCAACAATGTATCAACCGATACCATGGCACAATTAGTAAATATTTTATGATCGGTCGATCAAAATGCACAAAAATGAAAACAGCTGTTTGTTCCTTCTTATCGCAGAATACAGCAACCCTCATTGGAAAGGACTTATTGGTGCCCTCACAACGGTACACTAACGGTCACCATAACACAAATATTCTTCGCTTCTATTGCAAATACAGCCAAAGTTGAGGCGACGTATAATACCTCATTGGTAGGGACTTTTAGTGCCCGCAAAAAGTGGATCAACGGTTAACATAGCACAATTAGTACAGATTTTATGATCGGTCGTTCAAAATGCACAAAAAAGTAAACAGCTGTTTCTTCGTTCCTATCGCAGATACAGCGACGTTTGATACCTCATTGGAAAGGACTTTTCAGTGTCCGCACAAGGGTGTATTAGCGGTTACCAAAAGTAGAGATTCTATCATATCGTTCAAAATCCACAAAAAATGTGAACAGCTGTTTCGTCGTTCGTATCACAGATACTGCGACGTGTTATACCTCATTGAAAAGGCCTTTTCAGTGTCCGCACAACGGTGTTATAACGGATAGCATAGCACGATAATTATGGATTTTATGATCGGTCGTTCAAAATGCACAAACAATGAAAACAGTTGTTCCTTCGTTCCTATCGCAGATACAGCGGCACTGATATACCCACTGGAAGGCCTCTTTAGTGTCCGCACAACGGTGTATCAACGGATACCATAGCAAGATAATTATGGATTTTATGATCGGTCGTTCTGAATGCACAAAGAATGAAAACAGCTGTTTCCTCGTTCCTATCGTAGATACAGCGACGTTTTATACCTCATTAGAAAGGACTTTTCAGTGTCCGTACATGGGTGGATTAGCGGTTACCATAAGACAATTAGTAGAGATTTTATGATCTATCGTTCAAAATCCACAAAAATGAAAACAGTTGTGTCGTCGTTCCTATCGCAGACACAGCGACATTTAGTACACCACTGAGAATGCTTTTTCAGTTCTCGCACAACGGTGTATCAACGGATACCATAGCACGATGATTATGGATTTTATGATCGGTCGTTCAAAATGCACAAAAAATGAAAACATCTGTTTCTTCGTTCCTATCGCAGATACAGCGACATTTAATAACCCACTGGAAAGGCTTTTTCAGTTCTCGCACAATGGTGTATCAACGGATACCATAGCAAGATAATTATGGATTTTATGATCGGTCGTTCAAAATGCATAAAAATGAAAAGAGCTGTTTCTTCGTTCCTATCGCAGATACAACGACGTTTGATACTTCATTGGAAGGACTTTTCAGTAGTCGCACAACGGTGTATCAAACGTCACCATAGTACGATTATAAGAGATTGTATAATCGGTCGTCCACAATGCACAAAAACGAAAACCGCTGTTTCGTCTTTCCTATCGCAGATACAGCGACGTATGATAATTGTGCTTGTATTGAAAAGTCCTTTCGAATGAGGCATCATACATCGCGACAAGAACGAAGAAACATCTGTTTTCATTTTTGTGCATCTTGAATGACCGATCATCGAATCTCTAATAATCATCCTATGGTTACCGTTGATACACCGTTTTGCGGTCACTGAAAAGGCCTTTCCAATGAGGTATCATACGTCGCAGTATCTGCGGTAGGAAAGACGAAATAGCTGTTTTCATTTTTGTGCATTTTGAAACGACCGATCATAAAATCTTTACAATTGTGACATGGTATCGGTTGATACATTGTTGGGGGCACTGGAAAGGCATTTTCATTGAGGTAAGACACGTCTCTTCATCTGCGATTGGAATGAGAATAAGCTGTTTAATTTCTTGTGGATTTTGAACGATCGATCATAAAATCTGTAATAATCATGTTATGTTAACCGTTGATTCACTTTTTGCGGTCACTGAAGTACGATTGAGTGTTATACGCCGCTTCAACTATCGCTATATTTGCAATAGGAGCGAAAAATCTCTCATAATTTCGAATGGCGGCCGTTGGTAAATCTTTGTGACTGCACTGAGAAGGCCTTTCAATGAAGTATCATACGTCTCTGTACTCGTCGCTGTATTTGCAGGAGAACCGAAGAATCTCTAATAATTGTGTTATGGTGACCTTAAGTGTACCGTTGTGAGGGCACTAATAAGGCCTTTCAATGAGGTATCATATGTCGCTGTATCTGCGATAGGAGAAAAGAAACAGCTCTTTTCATTTTTTGTGCATTTTGAACGACCGATTAGAGAATCTGTTATAATCGTGCTATGGTAACCATTGATACATAGTTGTGCGGCTACTGAAAAGTGCTTCCCAATGAGGCATCAAAGGTCGGTGTGTCTGCCATAGGAACGAAGAAACAGCTTTTTCATTTTCGTGCATTTAGAACGACTGATCATAAAATCCATAATTATCGTCCTATGGTATCCGTTGATACATTGTTGTGCGGGCAGTGAAAAGGCCTTTCCAGTGGGGTATCAAGTGCGATAGAACGAAAAACAGCTGTTTTCATTTTTTGTGCTTTTGAACGACCGATCATAAAATCCATTATTATCATGCTATGATATTCGTTATTACACCGTTGTGCGGACACTGAAAAGGAATTTCCAATGAGGTATCATACGTTGCTGTATCTGCAATAGAAACGAAAAACAGCTGTTTTCGTTCTTACGCATTTTGACCGATTGATCATGAAATCTTTGATAATCGTGCTATGGTTTCTGTTGGTACTTCGTTGTGCGGGTATTGAAAAGTCCTTTTCAGTGAGGTATACGTCGCTGTATCTGCGATAGGAACGAAGAACAGCTGTTCTCATTTTGTGGATTTTGAACAATAGATCATTAAATCTCCACTAATCGTGCTATGTTAACCGTTGATCCACCTTTGTGCGGGTACTGAAAAGGTACCAATGAGGTATTATACGTCGGTTCAATTGTCGCTGTATTTGCGATAGGAGCGAAGAATAATAATTTCGTAAGGTGACCATTGGTAAACCGTTGTGAATGCACTGAAAAGGCCTTTCCATTGAGGTATTATACGTCTCTGTAGCTGTCGCTGTATTTGCAGTAAGATCGAAGAATCTCTAATAATTTTTTATGGTGAACGTTAGTGTACCGCTATGAGAGCACTAACGAGGCCTTCCCAATGAGGTATCATATGTCGCTGTATCTGCGATAGGAACAAAAAACAGCTGTTTTCATTTTTGTGCATTTTGAACGACCGATTATAGAATCTCCTATAATCCATTTGGCCATTTGAAATCGACATTTTCCGTAGCAAATTATAAAGCGGTTCTAAGATCTTTGCGGAATTTGGAATGTATTTGTGATAAAAGTTGATTTTGCCTAAGAATTGCCTGAAATTTTTTCATTTTGACTGGGAATTTTTATTGAAATGACATTATCATGTGCAGGTGTCACAGTTTGTGACGTATTTTGTGACCTGAATATTCTATCAAATTCATAGCAAATTTGCACTTCATTTATTTCAACCAGAATCCTTTCTTCTGAATAACTTGCATCAGAGCTTCTACATGTCGAATATGTTCGTTGAATATTTTTGAGAGAATGGGAATGTCATCTATATAATTAGTTGAAAAACCCCCAAATTATTTCTCCTGATTATTCCTGATAGAATTCTTTGAAAAATGGCGGGCGAATTCTTTAGACCGAATGGCATTGCAACCCATTGCCAGTGACCATGCTGTGTAACAAATGCTGTTTTATGTCTGTCTTTTACGTAAGGGTATCGACCAGAAAGCGGAGTTTATATCAATGCCGTGAACCACGTACTTCCTTGAGTTTTTCTATTATGTCGTCTATTAATGGAAAAGGCTGGCTATCAGGAACTAACAGTTTAGTCAAATCCATAAAATCAATACATAATCTATTTTTTTCTTTGTGACATCCATCATCTGTCTTCTTATATGCTAAAGTAACGGGCGAAGAAAAACTGAACAAGACTCATTCATGAAACCTTGTTTCAATAGTTGTTTGATTTGGTTTTCAATTTCCTGTTGATCTCTAAAAGAGCATCTATAAGGTTTGCAATGTATCGGTTTTCTATCAGTGGTATATGTGCTTCATAATCTTTCACTTTTCCGGTGTCATATTTAGTCTTAGCAAATAGCGATTGATACTTGTCGACTATATTATATATTTTCATTTTTTCCAATTATCCAAATGTTCTGTTTTAATCTCAAAATCGTTTATAGGTATATGCTCATTCCAATTAATATGAATTTCTGTCTCACAGATGTTTTGCTACTTATTATTTTTTTCTGACGTTTGTAAAATCTTCAGGTTTTCATCCTGGCGCAATCTGTACTCTTTAATTGTATCGAGACCTATAAGAACGTCGAATATGAATTTCGTGTTGTCTGTTACAAAAATCTCATTCTTTTTCAATATTATAAATTTTTAATTGCAAATATACTAAGCCTTTTACTTTGTCCTCTCCGCTCATTGTCCCGAAAGTATGGTTTTAATATTTGTACATTCCTACCTAATTTCTTTAAAAATTCGTATTTGATCATTGTGATGTTAGCTCCAGGATCATATAATCCCTTTCCCGGTTGATTTCCTACGAGCACTTTCAGTTCAATAAGCGAAGGTAAATCTAGTTTTTTGACTGTAATATTCTTGTTTAGGGCCTCTTCTAATTCTGTATTATTAGCTACCTTAATGTACCCTTCGGGTGATTTTTATTTCCACAAAAGCGTTCTGGATGATAGCGACCCAAAAATCCAAATTTTTGCAAATTGTTGGAGTTTTCCCTTGTTCCTGAATGCTATTCGTATTTAATCTACCGGTATTAATGTTGTTTGAACTATCTGAATATTATCGTTATGAATTTTTATTTGCAAATGATTCCAACTGAGGTCGATCATCAATTTGCTCTGATTATCGATTTTTCGTTCGTTTAGTTTTTCGCGAATAAAGACATAAGCCTACAACAATGTGCATTACTCTAGATTTTTCAATAAGATCAGAATCTGCTTCGACTAGTAGATTCAATTTTTAACAGCGTATTCCGTTAACGACCTTTCATAAATTTAGAATTATACGCGAATGTAACATCAGCCCAACTTTTCCCATATGTATCCAAAAAGACTGGCTCCATTCCACCCAAGTCGGATTTTTACCGTCAAATTCTTTCAGTGGCCGAGTACCATTCCTGGAGACCGTCCAATAATAGGCGTGTGCTCCAGGGCGTTGATTTTCACGTATCTCCATTCTTTGGCATTCTGATTCGAAGAAAGTGAACCAAGATCTCGCATTCTGGTATCTTCTGGTAAATGTTTCCACAACCATGTCCTTTGTTAACGTTGATAAACTCTTTTCATTTCTGTCGTAACCTGATCCTTAGCCGCAGAGGATTCGTTGGCGCGATCGATTCGCCCAAGTAGGTACCTTTGAAACATACATTTCTTCTTCGTCGAGGTATATTCTCTCAAGGTCGCATCTGCGATGAAAACGAAGAAACAGCTGTTTTCATTCTTTGTGCATTTTGAACGATCAATAATAAAATCTCTACTAATTGTGCTGTGTTAACCGTTGATCCACTTTTGTGCGGGCACTGAAAACGCCCTACCAATGAGGTATAATACGTCGCCTCAACTGTCGCTGTATTTGCAATGGGCGAAGAATCTAATAATTTTGAATGGTGACCGCCGGTACACCGCTGTGAGAGCACTGAAGGCCTTTCCAATGAGGTATCATACGTCTCTGTAGCTGTCGCTGTATTTGCAATAGGAGCAAAAAATCTCTGATAATTGTGTTATGGTGGCCGTCAGAGTACCGTCGTGAATGCATTAATAAGTCCTTTCCAATGAGGTATCATACGTCGCTGTATCTGCGATAGGAACGAAGAAACAGCGGTTTTATTTTGTGCATTGTGCACGACCGATTATAGAATCTCTCTAATCGTACTATGGTGACGTTTGATACACCGTTGTGCGGCTACTGAAATGTCCTTTCCAATGAGGTATCAAACGTCGCTGTATCTGCGATAGGAAGGAAGAAACAGCTGTTTTAATTCTTTTGCATTTTGAACGACCGATCATAAAATCCATAATTATCGTGCTATGGTATCCGTTAATACACCGTTGTGCGAGAACTGAAAAGGCTTTCAGTGGGGTATTGAATGTTGCTGTATCTGCGATAAGAACGAAGAAACAGCTGTTGTCATTTTCGCCCATTTTGAACGACTGATCATTAAATCTCTAATCATCGTGCTATGGTATCAGTTGATATTCCGTTGTGCGGGCACTAAGAAGGCCTTTCCAATGAGGTATCATACGTCGCAGTATCGTCGTTAAAAATGCAAAACAATGAAAACAGCTGTTTCTTCGTTCCTATCGCAGATACAGCGCTTTGACACCAATAGAAAGGACTTTTAGTGTTGGCTCAACCGTGTATCAACGGATACCATAGCACGATAATTATGGATTTCATGATCGGTCGTTCTAAATTCAAAAAATGAAAACAGCTGTTTCTTCGTTCCTATCGCAGATACAGCGACGTTATACTTAAACGACTTTTCAGTAGCCGCACAACGGTGTATTAACGGTTGCCAAAGCACGATTATAAGAGTTTATGATCGGTCGTTCAAAATTCACAAGAAATGAAACAGCTGTTTCTTTGTTCCTATCGCAGATACAGGCGCCATATGATACCTCATTGGAAAGGCCTTATTAGAGCCCTCACAATGGTACACTGACGGTCACAATATCACATTCAT
Organism: Novius pumilus; assembly: GCA_020654155.1. Classification (NCBI taxonomy): domain Eukaryota; kingdom Metazoa; phylum Arthropoda; class Insecta; order Coleoptera; family Coccinellidae; genus Novius; species Novius pumilus. The sequence goes on from JAIFOV010000662.1 coordinate 40,845, forward strand.
TAGAATTCTTCTCTCCTATTACAAATACAGCGACGTATGATACCTCATTGGAAGGACTTCTCAGTACCCGCACAACATTACATCAAAGGTTACTGCAGCACGATTATAAGGATTCTATAATCGGTCGTTAAATGCACAAAAAGAAACAAACAGCTGTTCCTATGTTCCAATCGCAGATACAGTGACATATGATACCTCATTGGAAAGGCCTTATTAGTGCCCTCACAGGTACAATTACGGTCACCATAACACAATTATTAGAAATTCTGCTCCTACTGCAAATACAGCGACAGCTACAGGAACTTATGATACCTCATTGGAAAGCCACGATTATTATACACGATGGTAAATAAAACCGCTGTTTCTTCGTTCCTATCGCAGATACAGCGACGTATGATACCTCATTGGAAAGGCCTTATTAGTGCCCTCACAAAGGTACACTAACGGTCACCATAACACAATTATTAGAGATTCTTCGCTCCTACTGCAAATACAGCGACAGCTGAAACTTAGGATACCTCATTGGAAGGCACGATTATTATACACGATGGTAATGAAAACCGCTGTTTCTTCGATCCTATCGCAGATACAGCGACGTATGGTACCTCATTGGAAAGGACTTTACAATTGTCGCAAAACGGTGTATCAGCGAGTTACCATAGTACGATTATAAGAGATCCTATAGTCGGTCGTTGAAATGCACAAAAATGAGAGCAGCTGTTTCTCTGTTCCTATCGCAGATGGCGACATATGATACCTCATTGGAAGGCATTATTGATGCCCTCACAGCAGTACTCTGACGGCCACCATGACACAATTATTAGAGATTCTTCGCTCCTTGCAAATACAGCGACAGCTAGAGACGTATAATACCTCGTTGGAAAGCGTTTTCAGTGACCACACAACGGTTACCGACGGTCACCATTCAAAATTATTAGAGATTCTTTGCTCCTATTGCAAATACAGCAACAGTTGAGGCGCGTATAATACCTCATTGGTAGGGCCTTTTTCAGTGCCCACACAAGGTGGATCAACGGTCAACATAGCACCATTAGTACAGATTTTATGATGGGTCGTTCAAAATGCACAAAAATGAAAATAGCTGTTTCTTCGTTTCTATTGCAGATACAGCGACGTTTGATACCTCATTGGAAGGCCTCTTTAGTGTCCGCACAACGGTGTAATAACGGATAGCATAGCACGATAATTCTGGATTTTATGATCGGTCGTTCTAAATTCACAAAAAATGAAACAGCTGTTTCCTCGTTCCTATCGCAGATACAGCGACGTATGATACCTGATTGGAAAAGACTTTTAATGTCCGCACAAAGGTGGATCAGCGGTTACCATAAGACGATTAAAAGTTTTTGATCTATCGTTCAAAATCCACAAAATATGAAAATAGCTGTTTCTTCGTTTCTATTGCAGATACAGCGACGTTTGATACCTGATTGGAAGGCCTTTTTCAGTGTCCGTACAACGGTGTAATTACGGATAGCATAGCACGATAATTATGGATTTTATGATCGGTCGTTCAAATTCACAAAAGAAACAGCTGTTACTTCGATCCTATCGCAGATACAGCGACGTTTGATACCTCATTGGGAAGGACTTATCAGAAAACGCACAACGGTGTATTAACATTTACCATAGCAAGATTATGATAGATTCTATAATCGGTCGTTCAAAATGCACAAACAATGAAAACAGATGTTTCTCTGTTCCTATCGCAGATACAGCGACATATGATACCTCATTGGAAAGGCCTTATTAGTGCTCACAAAGGTACATTTACGGTCACCATAACACAATTATTAGAGATCTCTTCTCTCCTACTGCAAATACAGCGACAAAAACAGGAACGTATGATACCTCATTGGAAGGCACGATCATTTAACACGACGATACACGATTATTAGAGTTTTCAGGATCGGTCGTTCAAAATTCACAAAGAATGAAAACAGCTGTTTCTTCGTTTCCATCGCAGATACAACGACGATACCACATTGGTAAGGACTTTTCAGTAGCCGCACAACCGTGTATCAAACGTCACCATAATACGATTATAAGAGATTCTATCATCGGTCGTTCGTGCACAAAAAAAACTGCTGTTCCTACGTTCCTATCGCAGATACAGCGAAGTATGATACCTCATTGGAAAGGACTTTTCAGTACCCGCATAACACTGTATCAATAGTTACCATTACACGATTATAAGAGATTCTATGATCTATCGTTCAAAATCCACAAAAAATGAAAACAACTGCTTCGTCGTTCCTATCGCAGATACTGCGACGTATGATAGCTCATTGGAAAGGCCTTCTCAGTGCTCGCACAACGGAGTATGAACTGATACCATAGCACGATTATTAGAGATTTTATGATCGGGCGTTCAAAATGCACAAAAAATGAAAACAGCTGTTTCTTCTTTCCTACCGCAAATACAGCGACATTTAATACCTCACTGGGATGGCATTTTCACTTCTCGCAAGGCTATGTACCAACGGATACAATAGCACGATGATTATGGATTTTATGATCGGTCGTTCAAAATGCACAAAAACTGAAAACAGCTGTTTCATCGTTCCTATCACAGACATAGCAACGTTTGACACCTCATTGGAAAGGAATTTTCAGTACCCTCAAAACGGTGTATCAACGGCTACCATAGCACGATTATAAGAGATTCTATAATCGGTCGTTCAAAATGCACAAAAAATGAAAGCAGCTGTTTCTTTGTTCCTATCGCAGATACAGCGACATATGATACCTCATTGGAAAGGCTCTATTAATGCCTTCACAACGGTACTCTGACGGCCAACATAACACAATAATTAGAGATTCTCCGCTCCTATTTCAAATAGAGCGACAGCTACAGAGACGTATGATACCTCATTGGAAATGCCTTTTCAGTGCCCTCACAACGGTGTATTGACGGTCACCATTCAAAGTTATTAGAAATTTTTCGCTCCTATTGCAAATACAGCGACTGTTGAGGTGACGTATATTACCCCATTGGTAGGGCCTCTTCAGTGCCCGCACAAATGTGGATCAACGGTTAACATAGCACAATTAATAGAGATTTTATGATCGATCGTTCAAAATTCAAAAAAAATGAAAACAGCTGTTTCTTCGTTCCTATCGCAGATACAGCGACGTGTGATACCTCATTGGAAAGGCCTTCCCAGTACTCGCACCACGGAGTATCCACTGAGACCTTAGCACGATAATTATGGATTTTATGATGGGTCGTTCACAATGCACAAAAGATGAAAACAGCTCTTTCTTTGTTCCTATCGCAGATACAGTGACATATGATACATCATTGGAAAGGCCTTATTAGTGCCCTCACAAGGGTACACTTACGGTCACCATAACACCATTATTAGAGATACTTTGCTCCTACTGCGAATACAGCGACAGCTACAGAGACGTGGCCTCCATGGCTACCATGGCACAATTAGTAAAGATTTTATGATCGTTCGTTCAAAATGCACAAAAAATGAAAACAGCTGTTTCTTCCTTCTTATCGCAGATACAGCGACGTATGATACCTCATTGGAAAGGACTTTTCAATACCCGCACAACCATGTATCAACGGTCACCATTACATGATTATTAGAGATTTTATAATCGGTCTTCTTTCCTGTCGCATATACAGTCACATATGATACCTCATTGGAAAGGCCTTATCAGTGTCCTCACAGCTGTATACTAACGGTCACCATAACACAATTATTAGCGATTCTTCGCTCTTTTTGCAGATACAGCGACAGCTACATCGACGTATGATACCTCATTGGTGAGGCCTTTCCAGTGCCCTCACAAAGGTGGACCGTCGGTTACTATAACACGATTATTAGTGATTTCATGAGCGATCGTTCAAAATCCACAAAAAATGAAAACAGCTGTTTCTTCGGTACTATCGCAGATACAGCGACGTATGATACCCCATTGGAAAGGCCTTTTCAGTGCCCTCAAAACGGTGTATCCAAGGTTAAGATAGCACAATTATTAGAGATTCTTTAATTGGTCGTTCAAAATGCGCAAGGAATGAAAACAGCTGTTTCTTCTTTCCTATCGAGGATACAGCGACATATGATTCCTTATTAAAAAGACCTTTTCAATGGCCTCATGTCGGTGTACCAACAGTCACCATAACACAATTATTAGAAATTCTTTGCTCCTATTGCTAAAACAGCGACGTATGATACCTCATTGGAAAGGACTTTTCAGTACCCGCAAAACGGTGTATCAAAGGTTACCATAGCACAAAAAATGAAAACAGCAGTTTCGTCGTTCCTATCGCAGATTCTGCGACGTATAATACCTCATTGAAAAGGCCTTTTCAGTGCGCGCTTAACGGTGTACCATCGCAAGATTATCAGAAATGTTATGATCGGCAGTTCAAAATGCACAAAAAATGCAAACCGATCTTTCTTCGTTCCTATTGCAGATACATCGACGTATGATACCTCGTTGGAAAGGACTTTTCAGTGCCCGGACAAAGGTGGATCAACGGTCACCATAACACGATCATTAGAGATTCTATGATCTATCGTTCAAAATCCACAAAAAGTGAAAACAACTGTTTCGTCGTTCCTATCGCAGAGACTGCGACTTATCATACCTCATTGGGAAGGCCTTTTCAGTGCCCGCACAACGGAGTATCCACTGATACCATAGCACGATTATTAGAGATTTTATGATCGGCTGTTCAAAATGCACAAGAAATGAAAACAGCTGTGTCTTTGTTCCTATCGCAGATACAGCGACATATGATACCTCATTGGAAAGGCCTTATCAGTGCCCTCACAACGGTATACCTACGGTCACCATAACACAATTATTAGAGATTCTTCGCTCTCATTGCAAATACAGCGACAGCTACAGCGACGTATGATACCTTATTGGTAAGGCATTTTCAGTGCTCTCACAAAGGTGGACCATCGGTTAGTGTAACACGATTATTAAAAATTTTATGATCGATCGTTCAAAATCCACAAAAAAGGAAAACAGCTGTTTATTGGCTACTATGACAGATAAGCGACGTATGATACCTCATTGGAAAGGCCTCATTAGTGCACTCACAACGGTACACTAACGGTCACCATAACACAATTATTAGAGATTCTTCGCTCCTACTGCAAATACAGCGACAGCTACAGAGACGTATTATACCTCATTGGGAAGGCCTTTTCAGTTCACTCACAACGGTTTACCAACGGTCCTTTCGGAATTATTAGAGATTTTCGCCCTATTGCAAAACAGCGACGTTTGATACCTCATTAGAAAGGACTTTTCAGTACCCGCACAACGGTGTATCAAAGGTTACCAAGCACGATTGTAGAGATTCTATAATCGGTCGTTCAAAATGCACAAAAAATGAAAACAGCTGTTTCGTCGTTCCATCGCAGATACTGCGACGTATGAACTTAATTGGAAAGGCCTTTTCAATGCCCGCTTAACGGTGTATTGATACCATAGCACGATTATTAGACGTTTTATGATCGGTCGTTCAAATACAAAAATGAAAACAGCTCTTTCTTCGTTCCTATGCAGATACAGCGACGTATATAACCTCGTTGGAAAGAAGTTTTCAGTGACCGGAAATAGGTGGATCAACGGTTTTATGTTCTATCGTTCAAAATTCACAAAAATAAACAACTGTTTGGTCGTTCCTATCGCAGAACACGACGTATGATACCTCATTGGAAGGACTTTTCAGGCCTGCACAACGAAGTATCAACATATACCATAACACGATCATTAAAGATTCTAGACTATCGTTCAAAATCCACAAAAATGAAAACAACCTTTTCGTCGTCCTATCGCAGATATTGCGACGTATGATACCTCATTGCAAAGGCCTTTTCATTGCCCGCACAACGGGTATCCCTTACCAAGCACGATATGAAATTTTATCATCGGCCGTTCAAAATGCAAAAATGAAAACAGCTGTTTCTTCGTTCCTATCGCAGATACAGCGACATTTGAATTCGAGAACGAGTTCTACCAGCACATCAATTTTAGTAAATTATTCTAACGGATTTCCAGAGTTTGGTACTTAGGATTATTCAAGAGATAGTGAACAGTATAGATTGTTTCAATCCAAACACACACTGACTTGAAATCAGAATATGAATGCGGTACTGACTGCAAATCGGTGTTCATGTAAATTTTTCAAAAATATCCCATTAAATTACAATAGATTACCGAATTGAAGTCAGAATTCGAAAACGAGTTCTCCCAGCACATATTTTTGTAAATTATTCTAAGGATTTCCAGAGTTTCGTTACTTAAGTATTATTCAAGACGATAATGTTAACAATATAGATTGTTTCAATCCAAACACACACTGACTTGAAATCAGAATATGAACGGGTACTGACTGCAAATCGGTGTTCATGTAAATTTTTCAATAAATATCCCATTAAATTACAATAGATTACCGAATTGAAGTCAGAATTCGAAAACGAGTTCTACCAGCACATCAATTTTTGTAAATTATTCTAACGGATTTCAGAGTTTCGTTACTTAAGAATTATTCAAGTTACGATAATGTCAACAATATAGATTGTTTCAATCCAAACACACACTGACTTGAAATCAGAATGTGAATGCGGGTACTGACTGCAAATCGGTGTTCATGTAAATTTTTAATAAATATCCCATTGCATTAAAATATATTACCGAATTGAAGTCAAAATTCGAAAACGAGTTCTACCAGCATATCAATTTTTGTGAATTATTGTAACGGATTTCCAGAGTTTCGTTACTTAAGTATTATTCAAGTTACGATAATGTCAAAATATAGATTGTTTCAATCCAAACACACACTGACTTGAAATCAGAATGTGAATGCGGGTACTGACTGCAAATCGGTGTTCATGTAAATTTTAATAAATATCCCATTGTTTTAAAATAGATTACGAATTGAAGTCAGAATTCGAAAACGAGTTCTACCAGCACATCAATTTTTGTAAATTATTCTAACGGATTTCCAGAGTTTCGTTACTTAAATATTATTCAAGTTACGATAATGTAATAATATAGATTGTTTCAATCCAAACACACACTGACTTGAAATCAGAATGTGAATGCGGGTACTGACTGCAAATCGGTGTTCATGTAAATTTTTAATAAATATCCCATTGAATTAAAATAGATTACCGAATTGAAGTCAGAATTCGAAAACGAGTTCTCCCAGCACATCAATTTTTGTAAATTATTCTAACGGATTTCCAGAGTTTCGTTACTTAAGAATTATTCAAGTTACGATAATGTCAACAATATAGATTGTTTCAATCCAAACACACACTGACTTGAAATCAGAATGTGAATGCGGGTACTGACTGCAAATCGGTGTTCATGTAAATTTTTCAATAAATATCCCATTGTATTACAATAGATTACCGAATTGAAGTCAGAATTCGAAAACGAGTTCTACCAGCACATCAATTTTTGTAAATTATTCTAACGGATTTCCAGAGTTTCGTTACTTAAGTATTAAGTAAGTTACGATAATGTCAACAATATAGATTGTTTCAATCCAAACACACACTGACTTGAAATCAGAATGTGAATGCGGGTACTGACTGCAAATCGGTGTTCATGTAAATTCTTTAATAAATATCCCATTGCATTAAATTAGATAACCGAATTGAAGTCAAAATTCGAAAACGAGTTCTCCCAGCACATCAATTTTTGTAAATTATTCTAACGG
>JAIFOV010000191.1:0-48565 GCA_020654155.1 Novius pumilus
CTTCAACCTCACATCCCTGTCCTTGTACAAATCATTGACAAATCCCAAAGCACAGGATGCTGGCGCACCTCTCCAATTAAACGTTCTGTATCAACATTTTCCATTATGAATTTTTTATTTGTATACGGGCAAACGTCTATACGGAACACTGAGAAACGACTGAAAAACAGCCCTGCAATAAAACTTCCTCTCCTCGCAGAACTCTTGACGCAATAGAAGAAACGGTCAGATTTATCATTCTTCATATGGTTTCTGTAGTTAAAGCACTTGACGTTCCTTGTCAAGTATCAATGACACTTGATCGTTAGTTTGTCAATCAACATGTTTCACCAACTCGAAGACGCGCTGCGTTCACCAAGGTTATTTTCCATGTTCATGTCATCGAGAGGCAAATCAGAAAAATTATTCAATTATATTATGCTATAGAAAAAAACCATTCTGTCACTATCATAATTTTTCATCTATAATTTGCAATGATGGAGAAATGTTTAAAAATAATAATTATCAAATCAAACATGTTTTCTGCCTTCAGCTGTAATATTTCTGTTCATAATGAATAAGGTAAAGCATTCAGAAGGCAGAAGAAATAGTTAACATGTTTTCCACGGTAAAAGAATTTTAGTACCGCAGAACAGTAAACGCTCGGAATAAATTTTTTGTGAAGATTTCATAATGCGCAGATCAGGAGGAACCGTATATTAGATTGGGAAGCTTATTTCGCACATCATTTGAAGCAGAATTTCGAATTATTGAATCTAAAAAATAGAATTTGGCAGTTACGAGAAGGAAGAGGCTATATACATATATATTCTGGTGTCATTTGAATATTGGTAACTCTACATTCACCATCAACTATTTAAAATTAATATTTGTAGCAATAACTCGTGGGTGCTTGCCACTATATTCTGTCGAAGTCGACAGGGGTTTTTTTGTTGCTTTTATAATTTCGTTATTATTACTCTGAAACGCGTCCCCACTATGAAGACACTGTGATCGCCGCGTTAATGATTTCGCACGTCGACGAAATCAATTAGTCGTGTATTTGCTGTAAGATTAATTGGTTATAAACGTTGCTTTTGTCGACCGGCGATCGAGGGTCTTTGCTGCGATTCAGGTGAGACGCGCTCGCTTGTTGTGATCGTAGAATGATTTTTGTTTTTTTTTGTTTTGAATTACAGTACTTTTCTGCATCAACGCTACCTGCGTTTTATTTAGTCGAACGAACTTATAAATCGCAGGCCCATTTCACCAATATGTCGATAAAGGCGCGATTTCGCTTCGTTTACGAAGCATCGGCCGATACGAAGACGTCCGCTGTGAAGGTTAAAAACATTCAAGTTCTTAATGAAAACGAAGTTTACGTTTTTCCACCCGATTTGCAACATATTTCGCAGCATCCGGATCTTTGCGCTCTACCTGTTGTAAAGTCCGCTTTCAAAGTTTTCACGAAACGCAATCAATTTCGTAACATCAAGGTAACACTTCCAGATGAGATAGCTAACCATTACCTCGACGATGAAGGAAATATACGTTTCAAAAATTACTACCTCGAAGAATGCGACGAATCTAATCACGAAGATGCAGTATCAACCGGTCCTGATAATACCGCTGTTCAAAATAAGAAATCGTTAAGATCGATTGTTAAAGATATGGTCATTGATAAATTTACGGGAAAAAATCAAAGCGTGTTATCGTGGTTCGAAGTTTTTGAAAACGAATGTAATCGACTCGATATAGAAAAAGGCAAGTACCCCGAGGTGCTGCGTTTGTTTATGGAGGATTCGGGTGTAGAATGGTATACTCTTTCACTGAAAGATTTGTCGTTAGATAGTCCGTGGGATTTATGGAAAAAATCGATGATAGATTATTTCGGCGACCGCGGTTGGTCCGATGTTAATTATGCGTTCTCGTACAAATATATAAACGGGCCGCTGAACGAATATGTTTTAAAAAAGCTAAATCTTCTTTTAGATGTAGAACCGACCATGTCCGTTAAATCACGGATATATTTGGTTGTTTTGGGGTTGCCTACTTTTGTACGCGATAGATTGCATCGCAAAAATGTCCAAACTCAAAATGAATTGATTGTAGAAATTAATCAACTACAATCACTTATTAAAATGAATTCCGCGAAATTCAATACTAACAGGAATAGTAATCTCAGAAAAAATAACTACAAACCGTGCCATATATGCGAAAAAGCTGGTTTAGTTGGTAGATATCACTCCGAAACAATTTGCTGGAACAATCAGGGAATCAAACGTGAAAAATGGGATAAAACCAAAAATATTAAATTATCCAACAACGCAGAATTAGAGAACGAACTCAATAATGAGACTAACCAAAAAAACTGATTCTTCCCCCGCTCATCTCGCTGAAAGTAAAAATTGATAACATTGACGCTACGGCACTATATGATCCTGGCGCGAATATTTCGATGATTAACGAAAAATTTATTTCAAAATTGAATAAACCGATTACAGATAATCAAAAATATACTTTCAGGACCATAGGCGGGGAAAATCATCAAAAGGGTATAGTTTTCCTCAAACTAAAGATTTTGAATATAGAAAAGATAATGCGTTTTTTTGTAATAAATCAAAAATATTTTAAGTATGATATCTTATTAGGTCTTGATTGTATTAAGGCTTTTCGCTTGTGTCAAGATCACGAACTTAATATTACACAATACCACCATCCATACAAAACAAATTTTTTTGATAGAAATGAAATTAAGAAGGATGACGATTTAGCACTTTACAATCAAACATCACATCTGAGCTTTCAAGTGACATTAGATCACCTTGAAAGATCAAAAAAAGAAAAAATAGAAAATATAATAAAGGATTACCACTCGGTTTTCGCGAAAAACAAGTATGACGTAGGAAATGTAAGTAAATACGAAGCACAAATCAAACTCATAAAAAATAAGTACATAAAAAAAAACCATATCGATGTTCATTTTCCGACCAGGAAGAGATCGAATGTCAAATAAGAGCATTATTAAAACATGATCTCATCGAAGAATCAATTTCTCCTTTCGCGGCACCAATAACGCTAGCGTACAAAAAGGAAGATGGAGTAAAACATAAAACGAGACTGTGTGTCGATTTTCGTGAATTAAATAAGTTGATTGTCCCCGAAAGCCATCCATTTCCACTTATCGATGATCTCATTGCGAAGACTCAGGACTGTTCGTGGTTCTCTGTACTTGATATTAACATGGCATTTTGGTCAATACCTATTCGTCATAAAGATCGTTACAAAACTGGGTTCGTGACACAATCGGGTCACTGGCAGTGGAAATGCCTTCCATTCGGACTAAAAAGTAGTCCAGCTATATTCCAACGCATTTTATCGGGAATCATACGTAAAAATGACCTAGGATCATTTTGTTTCAATTATTTAGACGATATTTTGATTTTTTCAAAACGTTCGAGGAGCACGTCATCCATTTGCGTAAACTCGTGGAAGTTATCGAAATAGAAGGCTTTCGTTTGAAACCTACCAAATGCTCCTTTGCAACGAGATCCGTTAAGTACTTAGGACATGTCATACATAAAAATACAGTTAGACCACTGAACGATAACCTCATCGCTATTCGCGATTTCCCAATACCGAAAAATCGAAAAAATATAAGACAATTTCTAGGGAAGGTAAATTTCTATCATAAGAATATCAAAGATTCTTCGAAAATACTGGAACCATTCCATAATCTTTTGCGTAAAAACGTTCCTTTTAATGGTCTGAGGATTGCGATCAGGCTTTTACAAAAATAAAAGATTATTTAATGTCAGGTCCTGTTCTAGCCATTTTCAATCGTAATGCGCCTATTAACATTTACACAGACGCCAGCAGGGACGGTATGGGAGCTGTTCTGAAGCAGGTACAAGAAGACGGTTCAGAAAACCTGTGGCTTACTTTTCGAAAAATTTAGCGATGCTCAAAAGAAGAAAAGAGCAATTTACATAGAATGTATAGCGATTAAAGAGGCAATCAAATTTTGGCAGTACTGGCTCCTAGGAAACAAATTTACATTGTTCACTGATCACAAACCGCTTGAAAATTTAAACATAAGGTCTAGACCAGACGATGAACTCGGCGATTTAACTAGTTATATCTCGCAATTTGATTTTCAACTAAAATACAACCCCGAAAAATACAACGTAGAAGCAGACTGTCTTTCAAGAAATCCAACAGAAAATAATGAATACGAAAATACGGATATACTGCGAATTACAAACACATTAACATTGCAAGAAATACAAACGGATCAACTGAACAATATACAAGATACAAACAATTTAACAACTAAAACTAACAATATTAAATATAAAGAAAATACCGACAGAATAATTTTATCGAAAAATCTTGCGGAAAAACTGATAAATAGAGTCCATGTATCCTTTGGACATATTGGTTCGAAGTGTATGTACACAACTATAAAAAGATATTATTATTTTAAAAACATGTTCGATCTGATAGACAAATATTGTAAACAGTGCGCCGTTTGTATCAAAACAAATCGCGGAAGCCCGTAAAGCTAGGCACCCTTGGGCTGCTTGGTCCCGCCACATTGCCTTTTCAAATAATGTCGTTAGACACAATAGGAGGATTCGGAGGTAGGAGGTCCACGAAAAGGTACCTCCATTTGGTAGTTGATCACTTTACAAGGTTCGCTTTTATGTTGACATCCAAAACACAAACTTCAGCCGATTTTGTAAAAATCATCAACAACATCAAAATTGAAAATAATGCCAATATAAAAACACTGCTTGCCGATCAATACAGTGGCATAACGTCGAATGAATTTCAGAAGTTTCTTAAAAACAAAGGTATCAATATGATCTTCACCGCTACCGATTGTGCATTTTCAAACGGCCTTAATGAGAGACTAAACCAAACTCTTGTTAACAGAATTAGATGCAAAATAAATGAACAAACTAATAATAAACGATCCTGGACAACTATCGCTAGACAATGTGTAAACGAATATAACGATAGGTGTTATTCTCACCAACCCGGTGATAGGGTGTAATTTTGAAAAATCCTCTGAAAAGTAAGTCACGGCGGGACCGGGAATCGAACCCGGACCTCCAGCTTTACGCGCTGTTGCAACGAGTAAGCCGACAAAAAATTGAGAAATAAGTCATAGTCGGGGTAGCTTAGTGGAAGAGCAACAGCGCGTAAAGCTGGAGGTCCGGGTTCGATTCCCGGTCCCGCCGTGACTTACTTTTCAGAGGATTTTTCAGAATATAACGATACCATACATAGCTCTACTGGTTTTTCGCCCCGATACTTGATGTACGGTGACTGCAAATATCTTGTACCAGCAGAATTATTCAAACCGACAAATTTACAACACGATCGAAAAACTGCACTTCAAAATTCAATAAAAACGCATAAACGGAACGAAATCATGTATAATAAAAATAAAAAAGATTGGGAATGGAACACGGGAGACTTGGTATATGTCGAAGTTGGTAATAAATTAAATCGTACCAAATTGGATGAAATTCGGCAGGGACCGTTTCCAATCACGAAGATAATTTCTAAACATGTTGTAGAGGTCGAAACTGATAGATTTCGAAGAAGCGTACGTAGGTTCCATATTAGTAAAATTATCCCTTGCAAAAAAAAAAAAAAATTGAAGTAAGCACATAATTTTGTTTTTGAATTTGGAAAATTTTTTCCTTTGTGATCTCCCTGTCTTTGTTCTCGGAGGGGGGATGTAGCAATAACTCGTGGGTGCTTGCCACTATATTCTGTCGAAGTCGACAGGGGTTTTTTGTTGCTTTTATAATTTCGTTATTATTACTCTGAAACGCGTCCCCACTATGAAGACACTGTGATCGCCGCGTTAATGATTTCGCACGTCGACGAAATCAATTAGTCGTGTATTTGCTGTAAGATTAATTGGTTATAAACGTTGCTTTTGTCGACCGGCGATCGAGGGTCTTTGCTGCGATTCAGGTGAGACGCGCTCGCTTGTTGTGATCGTAGAATGATTTTTGTTTTTTTTGTTTTGAATTACAGTACTTTTCTGCATCAACGCTACCTGCGTTTTATTTAGTCGAACGAACTTATATATTATTATCTATTCTGTGTCTTCCCATATATTCAGTATTTGGATTTTATTTTGAATTGCAGATATCTGCCATTTTTCATGTTGAAAAACACTTCATAAAACATAGAAATAATTATGAAAAAGACGATTAAATGATCAACCTTTATTTTTCTACAATTTCGGAATTGTTTATAAAAACGAGATTGTAGATGTTTGAATATTGAGAGAACAAATAATTTAACGAGAAATTACTTTTCAAATCAATTTTCAACAGCACCTTATCTAGAGAAGGATTTGAGGATTTATCTATATTATCATCATATGATTTCTATGTTCCATAAAATATCTATAGGTATTTATACTTATATAAATGAATAATGATTATTATTATATGTAAGTACATATAGCAAATTTAAATTCTCAAATTCAAATAGTCTTCCTTGTATTGTTCAAATGATATTTCAAGCTAGTCGTCAGCGGCTGACGTGCGTGTCGCGGACGGGCGAGACCGAGTGATCTTCGTCCGCTTCGCGTACCAATCAGTATTTCAGGGCGGGGAGACGATCTATATTTAAATGGAACGAAAATTTGAATAGATTGAAACAATGAATAAATTCGAGTATGTATTTAAAGATGAATTTAGAGTTAAAGAAGGAGAAAATGTTTAATTTAAACTAAAAAAGCTGTTAGAGAAAAACCGTCGATGTATGTGGTTATTTTCTACTCCAATACATATTTCTACCGAGCACATTTCATTGGGGAGCAAAAATGCTATTTGCACTGTAAATAACGGCAATATCACGAACAATAGAATATTTTATTGGGAAATTAAATGAAAAACATCAAAAAGTACCAATTTTTTTTTATGAAAATCTCTCCACAAAATTATGAATATATATATTATATATATTCAAGTTCTTATTACGGAACGTTGTTATCATTAAATAATCTTATTATTTCTACCACTCTATAATCCCCTTGATTCTCAAAAATATAACCGGCAGTTGAATCAGTGAATACATACAAATACATGCATACATGTACATACAGTATGTATGTACATATTATGTTCATTGATTGAATATATTACATGATGGTTTATGATACCTGTATTTATTTTCTCAAATAAATAATATCATTGGAAGGTATCTATGTCGTATTACTTTCGAGTTTTCAATGAAGTTCAGGATAGCCATTTCTGATCCGTTAAATTTTGAGTATGTCTTGACGAAGGTACAAAAATATGATTTCAAGTCGAATATCCATTCGCAATTACCTACGATGTCAATCAGATTCTATTTTGGACAAAGAACATTCGACGCGAAGCTTTCGAATAGAAGGCATTTCTCGATCCCATCAGCGGACCGACGGTGTGAGCCGGACGAGTTCGACCTTGTACGCGGCGTAGCAATCGGTTTAAGACGAAACACCCCCATAAGATATAATGAATATTCGTACGGGAGACCGACGTCAGGTTAAGAGGAAAACGAGCCTTAAGGTCCATTCACACATATCGGATACGGCACGAGAACGGGACGAGAACGACACGATGTCGAATCTTGCCGTCGGTGGTTTTAAGTACCCACATATGAGATACGGCATCGGCACGAGCTGATATCTCGTTGGCAACTTTCAATTCATATCGTATCTGTTAATAGAGTTCAGTAAGAGAAAGATGAGGATGAATTGTGCTTAAAAAGCCACCGTTCTTCTGGTCATTGATATCTGCAACATATAATTAATAAACGAACAAAACTAGATATCCATGTTTTTAATATAATCTTCTAAAAATTTTTGTAATTGAATCTTCAATGAATATATGAAATGTCTGAACAATTGCTTCTTCCTACTACTAGCCCGTTAGAAGCCCGTTTTAGAAGAAATTCACATTCTTGTAACCCTATTCCTAGAATTGTTTCATCAAATCGGTCGGAGAAAATCGGAGACGAATTTAAAGAAAGACAATTTATGACACTTTACTCAACAAAAGAGCAATAACACTTATAGTCCAGGATACGGTCGCCCTTTTTGCAAACAATTAATATAAGATTGATTTTTCCTGAGCGGCTTCATTTTATCAAGTCCTACAAATTTTTCCTCTGCGAAAATGTTGGCAAAAGGGGCCTTCGTATTCTAAGCAGTCGCCAAAGATGTCGAGTTGGTGATGAAAAAAAATCGATTAATAGAGGTTTCTTTTTTTCAAAATCCGAAGATAACTTCAGTAGAGATTAGAAATCGTATTTGTCCTACAAAAAATATGGGTCCATCACCTTTGTCCCCCACTTCGAACATGTAGACAAAAGAAAAAAAATAAATTGTAACATATAATGCTGAATTTTTTTTTATAGCTTGCCAACCATAAGCAAAATCCAAATATCACTTTGTCCTACAATTTATTTGGGGCATTCTTTCAGTCCTACATGTCAAAGTTGTCGACTCTACCGAAAAATCATTTTCATTAATATAAGTAGGACACCAATCTTGGATGAGACATTAAGATAATTGTGACTCAAATCAATCAATGTCCTACAAAAGAGTTTGGTCCTTTGCGTTAGTCCTACAAAAAAAAATAATTCATGTGTAAAGCCGGAGTTTCACTACTCTCGTGTGGTGTGTCGACGACCGTCAGAAGCATATCGGATACGTTCATTTCATATGGTTAGAGTTTCACTATTCTCGACTTCTCTCGTCTCTTGTGTTCTCGTGTGTTCACGATCGCTCGATTCCGATCGTCGTCAGAACGGTGGTGGGGATTTTAGTGTCTTATCTCATAGCGGTGGCGAACGGACGGACAACTGTTGAATATCTCAGTTGTTTTGATACATTTTATAGATAGCATGTCTGAAGAACTTATTGAACTTGTCCGAGAGCACGAGGTATTATATAATACAATGCGGAATGATTATAAAGATCATTCGAAAAGAAATGTGGCTTGGGAAAACATTTCTCAAAAATTAAAAGAACCAGGTAACATTTAATAATATGTATATGATGTGTACATGCAATTCAGTTTGATACACCCTTTTAATATGATCCATTTGCCATGGTACTTGTCCTTCCGAACTTACAAAAATTCTGTATATTTTTCCCGCACGTAAACAGCGTCTTTACTGGGATTATTTGCGATCGAATCGATGTTGAGTAAAGATTCTGAAGGAGAATCATTTTGATTTGCATCCAGAAAATTTTCTCCATTTTCTTCGGGCCTACTTTGATTGCGTAGATAATTATGGAGGCAGCAAGCCGCTTGAACAATTCTGTCGGCCATGTCCGGCTGTATCTGCATGGTTCCTTGGAAAACCCTGAACCGTGATCTTAAAATCCCGAAAGCATTTTCTACGGTCCGCCGAGCACGTGATAATCGATAATTAAAGATTTTATTTGCATCATTATTTTGCAATTTCACTTTGCTGTAAGGTTTTAAAAGATAAGTTTTCAAAGGAAATGCAGCATCTGCGACAATTGTGTATGGCATAGGTTCTGAATTTTGAGACAATGGTTTATCCATCGGAACATTCAGTTTTTTTTGTTCGAACATTTTCCCCATTAATGATTTGCTGTAAATACCACCATCGCTATTTCGGCCATAAGATCCTACATCTATTAAGATAAATCTATAATGAGCATCAACAAGAGCGAGCAGTACAATTGAATGTTCTTGTTTATAATTGTAAAAAGTAGATCCCGCATTTATTGGACAAACTATATTCACGTGCTTGCCATCTAGTGCCCCGATACAATTGGGGAAGTGCCAGTAACTTTCAAAATCGTGCGCAATTTCCTTCCATTTTTCTTCAGTGGGCTCAGGCATCACAACGGGAGCCATATTTTTCCATATTGCTTCGCATACTTCTTTTACTATATTTCTAACTGTAGTAAATCCCATACGATAACTATATCCGAGAGACCGGAAAGAATTACCAGTAGCCAAAAATCTGTAAACAAAATACTATTTATGTATTATGATTCACTTTCCAGTTGACATGTGCAAAGAAAATTGGACGAAGCTGCGAAATGCATATTCCAGCGCTTTGCAACGCCGTAAACGAAAGCATAGCGGACAAGCGGCGAAAAATAAACCATCATGGAAATACGAAGAACAAATGAGTTTTTTAAATAAATTCATGGAATCCAGAATGACATCTACAAATGTAGTAGACAAAACTGTACAAATAGAAGAGGCCGCACCCTTCAGTCCGGCTTCTAGTATCGAGGAATCTTGCAGTTCGTATCCAGCGACACCCAATTCCAATAGCGGAATGCAAAAAATGTCAAAAAAAAATAAGCCAGATTTGGAAGATATTTTTCAATTAATGAAATCTTCAAACGATATGAGGATTCAAAACAATGTTCCAAGTCGGAAATGGACCAAACTGATCTTTTTTCTTAAGTATGAGCAAGGCATGCAAGACATTGTCCAACATAGAACAATCAAGAATCAAATTGGATCTTCATACTGCAATATCAAAAGCAGAAATTAGAAAATTTGAAGAAATGAAGAACCGTGAAAGAAGTCAACCATCTACTTCACGATACCACGGTCTCCAAACGCCTGCTAAAGATCATTCAGTCACAACAAATGATACCTCCATTGACAAAGGAAATTTGGTGACATTTTATAATAATTTTGAATTCGATAATGAAAACCTTTAATTTTATTTCAATTTTTGTATTTCTTTTTTGTTTTATTTTTTTTGTATTTCCAGTTTTTTCTTTCATTTCTCATTAATTTTTAATCATTAAATTCATATGCCTTTAATTTGAATATTTATTATAAGAAATAACATCTTACCTCAAACAAACAGCAAGTCTCTCTTTCGTTCCAATAGCCCGACGTAATTTGATGCTCATTTTATATATGTCATTCTTAATCATAGAATGTACCTCGTTAAACTGAGTTTTGTCATTCTGAAGTACTGACGAAATCTTTCATCGTCACTTTCTAGTTCCTTTACAAGTAAGTGGAATTCACTTCGATTTTTCTCATCTGATTTATTGGATGGACCCAATGTCTCTTCTTTCTTTTTTTTTTCAATAAAGTTAACATCAGTAGGTATCCCAGATCCTTCTCGAAGTGGCTATCGGAATCGGAGAAACACATAACCATGCGAGTGTACACTTCCTTTGCAACTTCAACAATGAATCGAGATCGCGTCAGAACGCTCTTCCACGCGTGGGACTAGTGTAATCACCCACTCCACACTCCACAACACACCACACGAGAGTAGTGAAACTCCGGCTTTAGTCAAGTGTAACATATCCACATAGAAATTAATAATTAAGGCGTGGCTTAATGGTAAAGAGCTCGGAATAGGTTTCTGTAAGCATGTGGTTCGATCCCCGGGATGTATAACTTTTTTCTTTTTTTTTAATTATTTTTATCGGTATGATACAAATACAATATTTTGTTTTACTTTTCAGCACATTATTTTCAAATACGGCGATATCAAAGACGCCCACATTCAATTCGGCATGATTTCAAAAGAGTTAGGGCCCTTTCATATTAGGATTCTTGAATTCGATTTTAACAAGAGCAACATGGATGAATTAGAAGTGATACGTTTGTGGTATTTATTCACGAAAAATAGAAAGAGAAATAGGAAAACTTGGGTACATAAAATAAATCAAGAGCGTGATGAAAAAGGTATCGTCGGTTGTTACAATACCCCAAAACCTGTTTGGAAAAAATAATATAACTCATCCTTTGCGGAGGGCATATCTTCAATGTTCTGATGACAGACACAGGAAACGTGAAGAACAAGTCGGGATTAAATTACTTAACACATATTTGTTTTGGTTACTGCGCTCGTAAAGAATTCCGGCGACCGAAAACACTGATCCACGAAATGTTTTGAATCGCAAGCTCATAAAGAATCTGAATTCTAATGTAACATCGGTTTCTGGCACAAAAGACAAAAAGTTGGGATCGCCAATTTAGAAAATGAACCACATCGTAAAGAAGAAAACACCTGCCAAATTCCTAAAGTATTTTTGAAAAGTTTTATAATATAAAATGAAAACAACGTATTTTACCGTTTTTCCGCAAAAAACTGAAAACTGAAGCTGTGAATTTTTTTTATACGCAAACGAATAGGTTATAAAAGTACCTGAAAAAATATTACATGTTCAAGCCTCGAACGCAAGACGTTCACATATCTGCCTTAGGCAACAACCACTGCACCAAAAAATGATTCAAAAAATCGCGCATAAATACAAGATATATTCAACACGTTTTAATTCGATAGTATATCAAACGCGATAATAGCGAATTGACCCTTTTTTTTGTAGGACATTTATTGACATTGATCGGGAATATGTCAATAAAGCATTTTATTCTTATTTTAGAAGTATATTATTGAAAATTATTTTTGGTAGAGTCAACAACTTTGACATGTAGGATTGAAAGAATGCCCCAAATAAATTGTAGGACAAAGTGATATTTGGATTTTGCTTATGTTTGGCAAGCTATAAAAAAAAATTCAGCATTATATGTTACAATTTATTTTTTTTCTTTTGTCTACATGTTCGAAGTGGGGGATAGAGGTGATGGACCCATATTTTTTGTAGGACAAATACGATTTCTAATCTCTACTGAAGTTATCTTCGGATTTTGAAAAAAAGCAATCTCTATTAATCGATTTTTTTTCATCACCAACTCGACATCTTTGGCGACTGCTTAGAATACGAAGGCCCCTTTTGCCAACATTTTCGCAGAGGAAAAATTTGTAGGACTTGATAAAATGAAGCCGCTCAGGAAAAATCAATCTTATATTAATTGTTTGCAAAAGGGCGACCGTATCCTGGACTATTAGGTACCGGAAGAGAGGGTCAAACTTCCTAGAAATGAGATGTTATGTATAAGGATGGGTTTAGAAAACGGACCGTGGTACAAATCAATAGAAGTCAGTATTCGAGTGAAAAAAGTCAGTTATTTTTTGTATATCGGTTGCGACACTTCGGTACGTTCTATCAAAATGAATGACGAACACCTTATCGAACTTGTGCGAAAATATCCCGTGCTGTATAATCTGTCCGATCCGAAATACATGGATGGAGACATCAAAACAAAATATGGACTACTATTGCAGAAGAAATGGGAGAAAGGGGTAAGTACAGATATTTTGTTGACATTGAACTTTTGTATTCCGCAACATTCTTCTTATCAAATTTTTTTTTTATGGATTTAATGAATATATAAATGTGAATTATTATTTCAAGAAGTAATGTTTCGAATGGACCTGCTAAAGATAATGAAATAGATAGATAATGAAAATTCCAATATAGAGTCATAGTTCCCAAGTTCAATGATAAATGAAATAGTTAAGTATAATAAACAAGACAATACACATTAAATCCATTTCGATATAAAGAAATGGGAAGATATTTATTTTTGACGGGCATTAACAAGCAAATGATTTCTTCGGTAAAATATTAAAAAATTATTCAATATATTCTGATACATTCTGAATTTTTTAAACAACTCGTCAACGTTCCTTTACTGATCCACTTTCAAATTCAATTTGACAATGAATAAAGACGCTATTGAGAATTCTTTTCATGTTTTGTTCGACAATTTGGGGGTCAAAAATTTTTGATAGAAAGCATAAGTGCGATGCATCTCACGAAATAATTCAATTTTAATACGAAAATTTTTTGAAGACGAAATTATAAAAATACGAATTGTGTTGCATTTCAAACCAATTGAATGCAATCAATTGTTTTAGTTTTTTAGAGAATCTATTGACGAATTTGCAGGTGAAAATTTTTTTCTTCGGAGGAATCATTTTTCTCAATTTAATTATTTAATTATTTTGTACTTCTTCTTAATTTGATGATGAAATGGGCACTGAAGATAATTATTGTGGTATTATTTTCAGTCCAATCTTGCAAGAATAGATGTACAAATATACGGGACATGTTCCGGAAATCTTTGAAAAGAAGTTAAACCGTGAGCGGTCAGAAGGCGACACCAAGAAGAGATTATAAATATTCGAACCAGTTACAATTTTTGATAGCATTTTTTAATGAACGGCCAACCAGCAGCAACATTCCAACGCACGATGTCGAACAACGTACGGAGGATGACCGCAGCTGCAACCAAATCGAGGATGACATACCAACTGAGGAAAGTGAGGAGTTGACGTTTGTTCCACTGCCAAGTGTCCAAAAAAAACGGAAACAATCAGCTCCATCAACCGCAGCAGCGACGCTGATGCAATATTTGATCAAAGAAAAAGAAGAAAAGAGCCTTCTTCCAAAACGCACAGCAGATCCAATGGATGCATTTTTGGCCGGAATCGCACCAGTCTTAAGAAATTTGTCCGCCCGAAACTGGCACAATGCCAAATCAGAAATATTTGCAACGGTACAAAAATATGAATTACGGGAGCTAGACGAAGGAGCTTGTTCTACAAATGAGTGACCTTTTGTTTACCTTCTTTTAGATAATTGTTAAGAGCCAATGAAAAATACGAATATATCATAAAAATTCAATAGAAGTTATTACGTCTATATCGTTTAAATCAAACTTACCTGTGACAGATAGAAAAATGACGCGAATTGAATTTTCATTTGAACAATATTCTTTAAAACATTTATATTTCCAAATTCGAATAGGGTTCATAAAAAAAATGAGAGAGTTTTTGAAAATTTAATACAAATGTCACTTCAGTTATGAATTGTTTTCCTTCACAAAATCTATATAAAAAATCAACGAACACAAGACGAAAATCAATTGATATTAGTATACTTGTAATGTCAACCAAAAAATTCCACTACATGAACGAGAACAATTTTCATCAGGTACATAGTTATGAAATAAATGAAACATATTTAACTCAATCGATTCAATTA
Source organism: Novius pumilus (assembly GCA_020654155.1). Lineage (NCBI taxonomy): Eukaryota > Metazoa > Arthropoda > Insecta > Coleoptera > Coccinellidae > Novius > Novius pumilus. Next base: position 14,921 of record JAIFOV010000191.1, read on the forward strand.
TCCATTTGACAGTGATAGATGAAAAATATTTCCTCGTATATTTGACAATTTATATATTTCACAATATAAAAAAAAGGCTCTTGTAGTCCGGAGAAAGAACAATACGAAGTATGATTGTTTTGAAAAAAGGAACGGATCCTTTAACATCAATATTTCGTTGAAAGAAGTATATAATTTTTCAATTATGTTTTAGAATTTCTGTAAAGGAAGGATCATCATCAATATAAATATTCATATTTATTCAATCGAAATTGCCTGCGGGCGTACGTGACTGTCGCACCACCCCCTTTCTTATTTAATCTACAGTATTGGTTAGACAGTTGGGAAAATTTAGAAAATTTTAGTCCCCTTTTTTTAAATTTTTTTTTTAGATCTTGAATTCGTCGAAGCGTTTCTTAAATATTTACAAAAAATCCTATCTTTTTATTTATTTACAAAATTGTTTTTTGTACTTTTTTGGCTGTCTGATATCGTCGGAAAATTGTCGATTCTTTATTTAGGTTTCAAAAAATGATATGAGAATGTCTTCCATACAAATAAAATAATTTCAATCAGGTACATATATTGACCAATGTATACTTACTTCCTTTCTGGAAAGAATATTCCCATAATTAAAACACTTGTACATGGAAACAAGAAAAAATTCCCAAATTCGCCAAAAAATATACGAAACGTTAAACGCCGCCGTTCACCGTTCAATCCTGCTCGAAATCCATTTCAACGCGGCCGATCGAGTGAAGCGGCGAAAATCGTCATACATTCTTTACATTGCCGCGATCACCGCGCTTAGAACATCTACCAAAATTCAAAGAAAGTCGAGCGAATGGAGAAGTCGGCGACAGTGCTGCCAGGTCTACTGATTTTTCAGTAGAACTACTGATCTACTGATGACCAGCATGATTCTACTGAATTTTTACGCTACTACTTACTACTAAACTCTTCCCTCTTAATCACAACGTAACTCCCAATCTCTATGTTTTTCAATATAGATATAGAATTGAAATTATTTTTTCATGTCAATGGCTCCATATATACGTGTGGAGCGTAGGTAATGAACTAGTAAATAGTATTCTCGCTTTGTTCCCTAATTCCGTGGTCTGTGTCTGTGATTCCCCGATCCACGATAATATAATTTGTGTGCGCCAGGGGTCTGCATAATATGGTCGAGGTGACGATCGGTGAATTACCGAATAAGAAATATAAGAAAAAACGCTTATTTAGTCATTCCGTGTTTGGTGTAATATTAAAATTAAATAACATTTGAAACGATAATATCGCAATATGAGGTAAGTAAGTGGATAACTGAATATTCTGGGTGACATTATTCTTTCTATAAAATTCCATATTATATTCATTTTTTATATTAATTTTTTAGTGTTGAAGAGCTGAGTGATTATAATTCGGGCGGTGAAGGAAGTTCAAAGGGAGCAAAAAAGAAAAGACTTAAATACAGTCAAAAATACAAGAAGGATTGGGAGAAAGAGGAACATTTCAGAGCTTGGTTGACTAAAGGACGGTCAGATGAAGAGGCTAAATGTTCTTTCTGCAATAAATTCATGCTTATTGCAAGTAGTGGAAAAATCGCCTTACAAAGACATATGAGCTCTGACAGTCACTTAAAAATCGAGGAAAACACAACAAACTATCACCAGCTTTGTAAAAAAAGACATGGAAGAAGATATCAAGAAAGCAGATTTATATCTTGCAGCATTCGTTAGTGAACACAATATTGCGTATAATGTAATGGAACACTTGCCAAAATTAATTAACAAAATATGTCCAGATTCAGAAATTGCTCAGAAAATGAAATGTAGTAGAACAAAATGCTCTAGCATCGTCAAAAATGTAATAGGAAAAAAGAACCAGAATGATATTCATGAATATTTGAGGCATAACAAATTTTCAATTATTATTGATGAATCTACAGATAGGACCTGTACAAAACATTTGTCTATAGTTGGCCGATTTCGTCGTGATAATAGGTGAGTTAACTATTAAAATTCGTATTCTTATTTTGAAAAAAAAAATAATTTCAGGGTCCAAGACGTATTTCTTACTCTCATACCTATGAAGGAGGGCACGAGTGAGGCTCTTTTCAAGGAAATTGTTACCTTTTTTGAAACCATTCCATATAAAGAAAATTTAATTGGATTTGCATCGGACGGAACAAATGCAATGGTTGGAAGATTTAATTCCGTCATGTCTAGGTTTCTACAGAAGATCCCTCATATATTTTTGATGAAGTGTGTGCCATAGCTTCAATTTATGTGCTTCATATGCGTGTAAAAAATTGCCAAGGACCATGGAAGATCTGGCGCGGAATATCTATAATTATTTTTCAAACAGTCCCAAACGAGTAGAAACACTGAAAAAATTTCAAATTTTCACAAACACTAAAATACATAAGATTCTCCATCCTGCTCAAACTCGTTGGTTGTCTCTAGAAGCTGTTGTAAACCGAATTTTGGAACAATACGATGCTCTGATACTCTTTTTCACAGATGCAATTTATGAAGACCATATTCAAGCTGCGGAAAATATTTTGAGCAGCCTTCGAAATCCACTCGCCAAAATGTTCTTCCAGTTCTTAAAATTCGTTCTCCCCTTCTTCAATAAATTAAATAAAGAAATGCAATCGGAGCATCCTCAAATTCATCATTTACATGAAAGAATTATAACAGTTTATAAAACCATACTCGAATGTTTCATAAAACGAGACATCTTAGAAATCCAAAAAAATCAAAAAAAACCGATAGAACAACTTGATTTTGCAGACCACTCACTCCATCTTCCAATTAATGCGATTTATTTGGGTACTGATATAGCTCTGAAAATTCAGGAGGTATCTGAAAATGATGCTCACGTATTGAGGAGCCGTTGTTTAGATTTTTTTATAGAAAGTGTGAAACAGATTCGCCAAAGATTCGATTTTCAAGACGACGTACTAAAAAACATATCACTTTTAGCACCTGAAAATGTTTTACAAGGTCACAGTGCCAGTATTCTCAATCTTGCGAAACATTTTCCCAATATAGTGGGCCCTGAAAAATTTCAAGAACTGGACAATGAATGGAGGTTACTGAGAAATACTCAATTGACGAATACTTCCCAGCCATGAATATCGAAGATTTTGGCGCAATATAGAAAAAATCAAACTAGCTGATAATTCGCCAATGTTTGGTAGGTACACTAACTGAATTTGTTTTAATATTTTAATTTTACCTATTCATCAGCAAACGTGGAACGAATATTTTCAAAAGTTAATATCTTAAAGACAAAACAGAGGAATACACTTTTAACGAAAAGTATTATCGGTCTCCTTCACACAAAGACTTCGTCAATTCAAAAGGAAACAACTGCTATACGGTTGACTTCTCGACAGACATTTTAAATCTACATAACAAGAGTATGTATAAAACAGAAAAAGATGATGGTCTTACAGATTCGGAAAATGAAATGTAAACACATGCTTCTCGTAATTTGGTAATTTTTTTTCACTGTATTATTTTACATTTTTGTCTATTTTTTTTTTATTTTTTTAATTTTTTCATAATAAGAATCTAAGAATGTCAGATATTTATTTGTTTACTGTAAATCTTAAGACTTTATAATTAAATTTTATATATTCTGAAATTTTCGATTTTTTTTCATTACTATGATATTTTTATGTGAATAACTACTCTTTATGACTTCATAAATTCAAAAGTTTTATCGTGGAGAGTATAAAGGAATACCATTATTTGAAAAATGTTCAAAAATCGATCTACTGATTTTTGTAGCGTCATGTAGTGCAATCTACTGATTTTCGCTGAACTACCTACTGATCTCACTAAAATTCATCTGGCAGCGCTGGACACAGCGTAAGACACAGCGTTACGATATGAACGACTTTCATCATGTCTCATACTTTTTTTTGTTTGATGTAAAATTGTCTATATTCATTGCAAATACGTTCAATTATTCTATATGTTTGCAAAATTTTGAGGTCATATTCACCCTATCAGCCTATGCCTTGAATGTAGACGACACCACACGTTTTTTCGCACACACACCAACAAATCGATATGAAATACAAACACGACTTGACACCACGACTGATTCGCTTAGACTGAATCGCCGGCGCCGCACTGAGTCACGGAACGACATGAGCGGCTATCCCAGTGTTACCACCTCTACCGGTTTTTCGGTAGATCTACCGATTTACATCTCCATCTACCGATCTACCGAAAAAGCACATTAATCTACCGATATTGGATAGACCAGGGGTGGCCAACAGGTCGATCGTGGCAAGGCAAAAAATATAAATATGTAAACCAGACTGTCCCACGTAATCACCTACTGCTGGACGCATCATCTTGTGTAATGTTTCAACCGTCACGGTATTTATCCTCTATTTTACGCAGCATCGTCTTTTGTTGTAGTTGTTGGCTCGCGATGACCAACAAAGGGAAGCGGTAGAGGAACGGGAGGGTTGCAGTCAGTCAGTTGACAGTTGACGACAGAGACTACCGGGGTTACGACGTTTCAACGATTGTCGATATAAATCACGATTAGACTTTCTATTAGGCACGCCTCATAATTGTTTACGTAAATTATGGATAAGTGGTTGAAAAGAAGCGCTGAAGGAACATCAAATGAAGAAAGAAAAGACCGCGGAAGTGCTTACGTCACCAGACGTGAAATGTCAAGAGCAGTTTCCAAACAAACATTAAATTGCATTGAAAAGCCCATAAGACGAATTTCAAAGGCCCTTATTTTCAAATGAGTCGCATTTATTGAAGTAAAAATGCTGGTATGGTAAGCAGAAGTGCTCCAGCTTTCGTTTGGTGTACTTTTATAGCCAGTTGTGGTTGTATTTTAAAATTTCTGTTTTTTTTAGGTTATATGAGTTTCGTAGATAAATATCTGTATTTTTGTACGCTCAGGAATGATTTAAGCAAAGACGAACCAGTATGTGTATGAGGTTGATAGCGATGTTGCACCTAGGAAGTGCCGTACTATATTTCAAATTGGTTTAATGGTTTTTGAAAGAACATCTTTACATAAATATGTTTCTGAAGTACTCTTGCTAAATTTTAATGCCTAAATAAGTTTTTATAGGACTAACTTGAGGAATGACAATTTAAAAACAGTTGTTAAGATGATGAACTTGAATTGAAGTAACATATTCCAAAGTAATAATTTGGGTATTCCCCAAATCTAAGGTAGATTAGGTTGCTGGGTTGTTTCATTTTCATAACGTTGTAAAATATTTATTGCTTCCAGTAAACGTTTGGGTTGCATCCTTTACCTGCAGCTAATGGACTTAAGAGGGAATAAGTTTCGAATAATATGGAAATCCAATTTATTTTAGTAGAAATAATTGATGAAATAGTACATTCATATTATACATGAAATAAACTTATCTCCACATCAAAAACTTTGTTTTTCATGGAAGCAAATATTTTTGCCTTTATGGCACGAGTATGTGCATCAAATATAAATGTTGTCACATGTCCGGATTCAACAGTGTTCTCACCTCTGTTGATCAATTTTTTCTTACCAGCTGCTGTGAAAAAGTCTACTATAGCACTAAACTTTATTACACGAGCCATACTTATCTGAAAACAAGTATATTAGTACAGTAAAAGCTCCTTATTCGCGCTTCCTTTATTCGCGTTTTCACTATTCGCGGATTAAAAAAATGAGACCCAATTTCTATATTCGCGACTAAAAATTTTTTATTCGCGGATCTAATAAGTACATACATAATAATAAACTTATTCCAATAGGTATCGAACCCAATATTCTTGTCAAATAGACTAACAAAATATGTAGTAAAACAGATCTTATTACAAGATAGCCTAAAGTATGTTATCGCCGAGGACTTTGACACAAGCCGCCTTCGCCGCAATCGGTTTTTTTGAGAATGTAAACCAACAGAAATAAATTTGTAAAATAGATCGTTGGTGCGCTTTTTAAAAACGCTATGTGCAATTTTTCGTTTTTTTTTTTGTATGTCATTTTGGTCCTTATTTCAATACGCGTAAGGTGTAAAAACGGCTTTGAGAAATTCTTATAATAATAATAATTATTAACAAAGTTAATGAAATTCGCTATGTGATGTTCATACATTCAATGCGCCTATAAAATTAGCTATTAGTTATAAATCACATGACTGAATTTGGTTTACTACTACGACGAGTCTAATTTGCGCCCGCTAAGTTATTTTCTGTACATAGCGAAATATTCCGTGCAAGTCTTGACTTGTTTCGCTCGAACTCGACGCACATAGCGATTTTGTCGGAACAAATTGACCATTATCCTTTGAAAGTTTGTTGTGGTTGGATCGTTTTAATTCAGTTGCGTGAAAGTTGACTAAAATAAATATATTTAAAGAAGTTAAATCTGTATTGATATAGAGAAGAAAGTGTAAATTACATGGTAAGTTAATGTTTTTAGCTTCTTAAATTCTATTAGTTTATTGAACCCACCAATTTGTTTCTAATTTCTACTTGCAAATTCATGAGTGCAATTTTGTATGTTTTTCTAACTAGAATACTCTAACCGTAGTTTACTATCATAGCTACCAATTTATCTACTAAATAAGTAACAATATATCCTAATTTGGCTTAAACTTTAACCTTTTATTTCGCTGCCCTTTCAGGACGAACCATGGCCTCGTTAAGTAAAAGAAGCAAACTACTCGTGGCATTATGCACTGAAGATCAGCCCTCTATTGATCAGCTGGCAAGAGAACTTGAACAAGAATCTTCTACCTTGTTTTCACCGGTTACGATCACGACAGTTACGGAGTCTGTCTATGAGTCATACCAACCTCCTAATGATATTATTGACATGGTACCCACATGTGTCGTACCTTTAACAAATACGACAATAACAACAGCAGACAATCGAATGATATACTCTATCCCAGATGTAGATCCAAGCACCAGTAATTATGAATTGCATCAATTAAACGATTCAACTGGTTGTTTTGAACCGATTGCTCTAGTGCAAGAACCAATTCCTCGTAGCTCAGACATACAGGAACCAACTATTAGCAAGTACAAGCAGAGAGCAAATGCGAACAAGCGCTTATTAGGACAGAGCTATACTGGTTACAAGACGGTCAAAAATTGTGAGAAGGCAGAATTGATCGAGGTTTCTAAAATTGGCAGAAAACTTAAAGAAAAACTTGTAACCATGGAGCAGGTCAAACGTCTGACAGAAGTTATTCTTGCGCCGCAATTAGTGATGAAATGCGAGATGATATTTTTCATTATTTTTGGCAATTGCTGTCCTGGGATGCCAAAAAATCTTACATTAATGGACTTGTGCAGATAAGAAATGTTTTACGTCGTCGCACAACCTCAGCAAAATCAAGGACAAAAAATTATGGTTTCGATTGCTATTTACCGGGTGAGCATGGTGTTAAATTTCGTGTCTGCAGAGAAATGTTTTTAACTACCTTTGATTTAAAGAAAGACACGTTACAGCTTTGGGTACGATCTAACACCGAAATAGATCAAAAGATAAAAGTCAGGAGAGTAAACCAATCCGAAAAGTAGATAAGATTGCTAAAAAACAGGCATAAATAAAACTCTAAAGTCTGAATCTGTTTGCAAATGGTTGGAGTGTGTACCAAAAGTACCAAGTCATTATTGTAGAGCAAACACTTCCAGAATTTACGTCGAGGAATCTTTTGAATCCTTCAGCCACATGCATGGTATTCACACTTCTTGGTGCCAGAGCAATAACATGTACGCTGTAAAAGAAAAAGTTTCAAGAAATATTAAAAGCAAGTAAGATTTCTATTTTCAAGCCCCGTAAGGACCAGTGCGACACTTGTGTAGGTTACAAGCAAGGTAATATTCCTGAAGATTTATACCAACTGCATATTTTAAAAAAACAAGAGGCCTCTGAAGCCAAAGCTGCCGCCATTTCTCAAATCTCTGATAATGTTGTAGTAGTTTCCATGGACATGCAAAGCGTACTAGTATGTCCAAAGCTTTTGGTTTCAGAACAATATTACAAAATGAAGTTAGCAGTACATAATTACACGTTCCATATTAAAAATACAAAAGATGTTCACTTGTACGTCTGGCATGAGGGTGACGGGGTAACTGCAAATAATATTACTAGTTGTATAATTGATTTTATAAAACAGCAATGTAATAGGTACAAAAAGTCATTTTGATATCCGACGGATGTGCCTACCAAAATAAAAATAAAATACTATGGAATTCATTGTCAAACCTAAGTACAGAAATGGGAATAACAATCGAACAAATTATCCTAGAAAAGGGACATACAATGATGGAGGTAGATAGCGTCCATTCCACATTAGAAAAAAAGTTCAGAGCACCTATTTATTGTCCATCTGATTATGTTTCTCGAATGCAACAAGCAAGACCTTCACAGCCTTACAGACTTCATCATTTGGATTATACATTTTTCTTAAATTATGACGCCGTGCCTGGTGGTTATTCAAGTATAAGACCGGGTAGAAAAACTGGCGATGCTACAGTGACAGACATCAGAGGACTATTGTATGTTGATGGTGAAGTCAAATATAAATTACGTCATTCAGCTGATTGGGACCAATTACCACAGAGAAAACTAAATAATTCTGTAGTTTCAAACCCCGCAAGACTTTATACTGGACCGCAGAAAATTGACAGTACTAAATATAATCACCTGCAAAGCTTAAAACAATATATGCACCGGGATAATCATTTGTTTTATGATAACTTAAACCATTAAAATCATCATCAACATCATTGTCAGCCTTAGGACACCCACTGCTGGACATAAGACTCCCCCAAAGATTAAATTTCCATAAACATAAAATAGATTGATTTTATATACTTACTTACCTTATTAAAACTTACCTGACTTTAAATTATTTTCTCCTAATATGTGTGATGGTAATTGTTCAAGTACTTATCTTTTTCTTATGTCTGTTCCTAATTGTTTCATGTCTATTTAAATGAATATAGAAAACTTTATGTTAATCTATCCCACCTACCTTTAAATGAAAACCTGAATAAAATATAATAAATTTAAATAATAATTGTTTCATTTTTACTATGTAGTACCTAAAATTCATTAAAGTAATTTGTTTTCTTAATTTCCTTATTATTTAAATATGATTTGTATTTTATTTTAGATTATTTTTAATACTGAGGTACCTACCAAATAAAACTGCAATATTAACTTGTATGCAAATTATAAAATACCTTTTAAAATAATATTTTTTCAAAATATTTCATGCCATTAATTTAGATTCCCTACTTTAATTTCATAACTTGATACTTACCCCATTGTGATTGTGTTTACCTATTTGATTTTGAGATGTTCCGTTATTTACTAATTATCAGGAACTTCATTAAAGTTATATTATTTTCTAAAATTCAGTTTTTATTTCCTTAAAATAAAACCGCTATGTAACGTTTAAGGTGATAGATTCATTTTAAAATTATACTGTTTAAAAACAGCTTTGTGACTTGATACACATGGCGCATAAAAAAGGCCAGACTAAAAATCGCTATGTGCACTATTAATTGATTTCTGTCAATAAAATGTTTATTTTTCGATTTACTTAATTAAAACTACTATAAAACTATGTAAATGCTAGATTATCATAATTACTGGAAGAAAATTTATGTATTCTACATATCTAAGAAAAAAATTGTTTTTTGTGTCTCCTGAAAAGTAGGTCAAAATCACATAGCGAAATTATTAAAAACAGTGACGAGATCTCATTACAAGTTTGCCTAAGTATGTTTTTAAATGATATCGCCGAGGCCTTTGGCACAAGTCGCCTTCGCCGCTTATAGTAAAACCGCCTTGCGTGTTTTATTGTTTTGTCTTTCACATTAGTTACAAAAGTTGTGATCGAGTAACACGTCTCTACTGCACAATAGCAACGAATCAACTGTACGATCGATAAAAAAATGCGAAGATAAAATAAGGTCGTCTGTAGCTTCAACTTCACTGTCAGCTAAAATTGTTCGTGATCCAGCAATAGAAAAAATGGAAGTGGCGATGTCATTATGGATCGAAGACCGCAACCAAAAAAGGGTGCCCCTGAGTGGTCCAATGGTCCGGGAGAAGGCAAAGCGTCTTTACGCTCATTTTAAAGAATCTGATGGTGGTGAATGTACAGATGGAGGATTTCAAGCATCAGAAGGTTGGTTCAATAAATTTAAGGTGAGACAATCATTGCATAACATCAAAATCGTTGGAGAAGCAGCATCTGCAGACACTGCTGCAGCCGGACGATATCCAGAAGAATTAGCAAACCTTGTAGCTGATGGAGGATACAAACCTGAGCAAATATTTAATGCAGACGAAACTGCACTGTTTTGGAAGAGAATGCCAAACAAAACATTCATTTCTAAAAGCGAAAAGTCTGCTCCTGGATTTAAGGCAGCAAAGGATAGAGTTACACTGCTGCTATGTTCTAATGCATCTGGAGATTGTGTCATTAAGCCACTGATGCTTTACAGATCGTTTAATCCTCGGGCTTTAAAAAATCAAAACAAAGACAACCTGCCAGTGTTTTGGCGTGCTAATAAGAAAGCGTGGGTTACAAGCGCTATTTTTTGTGACTGGTTCCGGAATTGTTTTGTTTCTGAAGTTGAAACTTATTTAAAAACAGAATTTAGACTTTAAAGCGCTTCTAGTTTTGGACAATGCACCAGGTCATCCTCGCGAACTTGAAACTATGCATCCAAATATTATAAAAGTGACATTTTTACCTCCCAACACGACGGCTTTACTTCAACCTATGGACCAAGGAATAATCCAAGCCTTTAAGCTCTATTACATTAGACGAACCTTCAAAATCATATTGGATAATATGGAATGTAATCCTGATATGAATGTTATGGAATGCTGGAAGAAATTTGACATAGCAAAATGCATCGTAAACATAAAAGAATCAATGGAAGAACTGAAGCCACACACATTGAAGTCATGCTGGAAAAAATTGTGGCCTGCTCTGACTGCAGAAAATGACGAAGAATCTGTGCAAGCTCAAATTTTGACGGCAAACATAGCCGAAATTGCGAATGGAATAGGACGAGATGGGTTCGAACAGATAGAATCAAGTGACATTCAGGAATTGCTTGAATCGCAAGATGAAGATTTGACTGAAACCGACTTGGAGGAAATGTTAAATTCACAGCCCATTGAAGAAGAAGCTTCAGCAAGCACTGGAAACGTGACATACAATTTAAAAAATCTTAGAGAAGGTTTAAGAATGGCAAATGAGCTCTGCGATTTCTTTATGAACATTGATCCGTCTATGGAACGAAGTCTAATTTTTAAGAGACAAATTGCTAATGCGACTGCTGTGTATCAGCCTGAATTGAAGGAGCTTTTGAAAACTGCTAAGCAAGAAAAAATTACAAAATTCTTCAAACCATTGCCTAAGCCTTAAAATAATTAATTAAAATGTTCAAAAACTTCAATTATGTATATCATTTTTATACTTCAAGATTTATTGGGTGCGCAGCATAGGATGTTCAATAAAAAACCAGTTTCTTTCTCAGCTCGAGCTTTCGTGAATTGGTTTATTCACATCATTCAGGAACACTGAAAATGTAAAACATGTAACTTGGAAAATTTTACATAAATACTCACGAAAGTGAGGTCAATGAACAAGATGTTACAATTGGGAGAACAACAGGTACATTAATATATATATAATTGATTTTGAAAAATTTCGTTTTTTTGTTTGACTGTTATAAATTGATGTTCAAAGATGGATTGTTGACATTTATGATATTAATTTTGAATGATTGAATTGTCATTATGAGAAAATGAATTCGAACGAACATTTTGTCTCAATCTGTTATTCCGATTTGATTTACGAGATGCGTCAATTTCTACCAGGTTCGCATAAATGTGACTTAATTGGTCCATATCCTTCTTGGTGTTCATCGGCTCATTTTCTTGTATAATTCTAATGGTCTCCAAGATTTTCCTTCCAAAATATTAGTTTCCTGTCTAAGATGGTTATGTCTTCATAATTAGGAGTATGGCCATTGTCGATCATGTGTTTGGATAAAGCACAAGATTCAATAAATCTTCTTATATCACTTTTATGTGAAGTGATTCTTTTTGATAAAGTTCTACCTGTTTCTCCTATATAAACTTTACTACACTGACTACATGGAATTTTGTAAACTACTTTGGGAGTACGATTAATAGGTGTAAAATCTTTGAGCTTAGTATAGACAGATTTTGCTTGCCTCACAATTTTCTTTGTTAACCTAATTAATTAATTAATTGTGAGGCAAGCAAAATCTGTCTATCGGTATCGGATATCTCTCTCGCACTCCTCTTGTACGCATTGCCGGTACTTTAACCAGCCAGCCTTCAGCGAGACTGCCCTAGTGAACTCCATTCTAGAAAATCGTATAAAAGAAAATTTTTATGTGATTAGTGACTAATGTAATTATGTAAATTAAGTTCTTGCAATAAATACTTAAATCCATGTGTCTTTGTTTTTTTTAACTGTCAATAGTAATATTATATATTATAACAGTTATAACGTAAATTATATACACAATTTTTTGAAAAATCTCAAAAACTAGATCTGATAGACAAAATCTGAGAACTTTTTTACATTCTGCATCCAAAAATTACTCAGGAACAGTTAAAAAATCGCAGGCACCAAAATGTGTTGGCCTGTGTTATTAATTTCGGCAAGAGAACTCCAACTTGACGATGCAAAATTTCTCGCGTTTTATAGAATCCTACCTACATTTGGTCGAGATAATTTCCTCTTTCATTCTTCATTCAATTCCTTCGATTTTCAATTATTGCGTACACAACCTACAGTGATTGACAAAAAGATTGAAACACCTGTGGCAAGAAACTGTTGCAGATACAGAATAGGGCAGAAGAACCTATCCGATTTCAAATCCCTTTTTCTCAGAAGAGGGAGCAGGTAGAGTAGTGGGGTAAAAACTGTTGGAAAGCCGGTTGTATGCCATTTGTCATATGGGTTACGACACTAGATAGGCGAACCCGAGCCTCTAATTCGACGAGGAAAAGAAAACACATGAGAGGATAGAAATAGCCTATGCCCCTGTGTTTCGCAACCTAATGGTTTCAAAAAATGAATAAAATGCGAACGAACTTTCCGTTTTTCAACTGCGCGGTGTTGGTATAGCTGATTTCAATGTCACGTGATCCTCAGCCGTTTCTAATTAGAAAGACGCTGTCGCGTCAAGTTTCACTTGTTTTTATTCGAAATTGAGCTACAATTTTTATTAAATATTGCTTTATATTTCATATTAATATGGAACCGAAGCGCAAGATAAAACATACGTTGACGACTTGTTCAAGTTGGGAAAATTGTGGAAAAATAAAGATGCGACAACCAGTGACAATGCGCAGAAAAGAAAATTCCTGGGAAAATAGGTATGTTGATGTACATAACATCTTTCTTATTATTAATTTTTTTTTTTTTACATAACAAGTGATTGATAAATTCTAAGGTATTGCCAACTAGATAGATAGGGGTAAAAACCAACCTCCCCATTGTTTCTTTTTACTCCCTTAAAAAACGCTTCAAAAACGTTGTTCATAAATATTTTATGATGGTTTTACAAACTATCTTGCAATGGACCTCCGTTGTGTACTATTTTCTTTATGTATTGCATTCCCACTTTTTCGCCCTCAACACTCGTCCCGCAAGGAGAGAGCAGATTACCGCTGAACATCTGCCTCTTGGTGAGTAGCGCCACCACGGATCTTAGCGTAGAGGCGGAAAACCTCGATAAAAATCAACCCCTACTCTTCTTACCACTCACAGCAATTAATCTTGTTTAAGCCCACTTTTCCTTTGGATGGATGGTAGACATCAATCCCAATCATCATCCAGCTCTTCAGTGGAAATCACACCCCCTACTTCTTGTACCCCACACAGCACTTCAACATGTTTGAACATATATCTTCTGATGAGCCTCTGGTGGGAAAACATACACTAATCCCCACCATCATCCAGCTCTTCAGTGGAAATCACACCCCCTACTTCTTGTACCCCACACAGCACTTCAACGTGTTTGAACCCATATCTTCTGATGAGCCTCTGGTGGGATGATATACATTCACCTCCACCATCATCCAGCTCTTCAGTGGAAGTCACACCGCCTCCTTATTTCACCCCACACAGCACTTCCAACGTGCTAAACCTTCACCCCATGATCTCTTATCATGAACTTCGTTCAGAAGACATACAATACTTTCAACCCCCATTCACTGTTGGAGCGACAAATACAACAAACACCACGGTAACACTCCCGTCACAACCTTATAACAAGTAACAAGGTTCGCCAACCCCACCGTACAAAACACCCTATTCTAAACTCTTCTTGCCCTACTTAAAAACATTTATCATTCCACATTCGTAACACGCCAATTTGTGGCACCACTAACGATGCGCATACGTCTGATAAACCAGGTTGGTCAACTTAACTACCTTCCGTGAACCCGCGTTAGATGGAACCGAGCTCACACCCGGAGCATTTTGGAAAACGCTTCCCGCCATTATCAGCTACGAAGCAACAATCCTCTTTTTCTTCGGAAGCGATTGGCAAGAGACGGAACCGGAACCCCTGAAATCAACACCTAACCCCTGCCCCAGGGATGGGCCCGCAAACGAAACCGTGAGTTGCACATTATTTCAACACTTCGAAAATTTAGACACCCAATTCGAAAAAGAAATGGAATACGTAAAAGACAGCGTGAGTATGTGAGCCCTACATAAATTCACTCAAAGTATCACGTCACAATTAAAAAACGCGACAAGGCATAAGCGCGACATAGACTTCATAGGCGACGCATTCCATTGGTGCTGTAACTTGGCGACAAACCAGCAACTCGATTCGCTCGTGACAAACGAAAACGCATTAAACGACAGGTTAAATACAATAGACGCCGGATTATCCGACACATTACAACTTATCAGTCGCAGATCAGAAAGCTTAAAAAATTTCAGCGCACAAGTTACCTCAGCGTTCCAACAGACGCAGAATCAAATGAAAAATTTTAAATACATGATCGATAGTTTATATAACAACGTCAGAGTCGAACATATGGAGTACAAACGAGTCTTTCAGCTAAAACAAAGAATCTACGGAAATTTAAGACACAACATCCGCAGCTCTCGTATACTTCGTCGCCTGAACATTATCAACGCTTGTAAAGGGGCCGTCCATTAATCATGTGAGGCTCTAGAGGGGGGGGGGTCCATGAAAAAATCACGAAATATCATAAGGGGGGAGGGGGGGTGTAGTAATATATCACGAGTATTTATTTTTTCGGCAAACGCGCGATACTGAACCGAAAAGCGGCGTTTCGTGCAATTATTTTTTCGTCAAACGCGTGCAAAGTCGAAAGCGTCTTGTAGTGTGACTTTGATTCACCGTTGCCTGGCAACGAACGAAGTGAAATTCCCGCCGGCCGCGACAAGCGCCTGCCGGACTCAGCTTGTCAGTGTCAGTTATTCTGTTGTTTTGGCACTGAATACATGCATAAATTGTTTAACCTTGTACGTTTTGGATTGAAACAATGTCTAAAATAGGTGATCTGTATAAAGACCTATTTGCAGAGTATAAGAAGGGAAAAAAACCTAGTGTAGCTCAAAAGAATTCAATGTATTGTGGGCTAACGCGAAACAAAAATATATTATCAAAGAAGAATTTATGAAGTGGGCGAGTGATCTTTTACTAGATTACCGCCGAAAGCACCAAGCAAGGAAATCATCTAATATCCTCTTTTATTATTCTAATACTAAAAAGGTAAGTTAAAATTTGTATGTATGAACTATATCTTTTATGGTCATTGTTCTAAGAATAAGAATTCATTTCTAGTTTTAATTGCAGTGTATGTTATTGTTAAATCTTACATTTTATTTAATAACATTGAATATATATAAATAAAATATGAAAAATATGGAAATTCTTGGTCGATTCTTGGTTGATACGAAAATTTGTTTACATATCTATCTGAACTGCATGGTTTTCTATACCAGTCCAATTCCAAAACATTGTTTTCATTTCTAAAAATGAGCGTGTCAAGGAAGGGGACTGATCTTTCTTTTTCTTTTTCTATTGTAAACTGGATATGTGAGTCAAAATTATTGAATATTGATAAAATTTCGTTAGATTTTTCATTTGGTATTGCAGTGATGATGTCATCAACGTAATGATAGATAAAAGGTAACGAAAAGGGAAGTTTTTCAACAGACACAGATAGGAGATTATTTATGACAAGATTAGCAAGAACTGGACTCAGGCAACTACCCATCGGACATCCAAATTTTTGGCGGAAAAAACGACCATTGTAAAGAAAATAATTTGACTCGAAAAGAAAAGTTATGATGTCCATGAAAGTATCTTTTGGAAGTAACGTTTTCTCTGAGATGTCATTCCAATGATTTTTCAAAATTTTGATAGTAATTTCTTCCTGAGTTCGATATAGATCTCATCGTCGTTAATAAGATGTTCGCATTTCTGGTCATATTGTTGCTTCGTCATACAAACTGAAATATTTCCCTTATCTGCTTCCATTATAAGTAATTCTGGATGATCTTTCAGGAACTTTCTAGTTTGATTATAGAGTTGTGTTATGAATCTTGTATTCTGAGAGTTTTTATGTTGAAAGTTCGTGATTATATTTGTAACTTTAGCTCTCAGATTATTTTTAATTTCTGCTTCAGCTCCTTCCAGAATATTTTCGATGTCACTGATAATTCTCTTATAAGATATATCTTTATTTTGAGGAGGAAAACAAAATTTTGGGCCTAAAGAGAGAATTTTCTGGACGCCTTCGGGAATTTCTGTCACTTAGATTTTTTAGCCAAGAAGAGTTTGTTGGAATTTTTTTCAGTTCAATTGATTCTAATTTTTTAAGTTTCTTCAGATTTCTGATTTTGATTTTATTGAAAAACTTCTCGTAAAATTGATTTTGTCGATTCAAAAAATCTTCAAAAATATCTTTCGGTAATTTATCTTCAGCAAATTTTTTTGCTCTATCCATTTCTTGTTCTGAATTTTTAATATTGTTGATGGTTAAAGTGATTTCAACCGAAAGAATATTCGAGTTCACTTTTGAACATAGTCTGTCTACTAATGAATTTTCTCCTGGGAATTTATTTAATAATGTTGAAATGCATTTCATACCTTCTTTTATGTGTCTTGGTATTATACCCGATTTTCTGCAACTAAGTAAGAATATTCGTCTGTTTCTCCAATTCGCTAGTTTCTTGTTTGAAGTGGCCCAACATTTTAGAGATGAAGTCGTATTGTATCCGAAACGTTTTGTAATATTTGCAAAGTAACCCATCTTCTTATATTATGAAAATATGGAAATTCTTGGTCGATTCTTGATATTTTATCGATCTATATTGGTATTCGACCTGGTTTTCGAAATAAAAGTCAATTCGGAATCCTCAATATTTCGTTTAATATGTAAACATCCTCGGGAGGTACTGAAATTACAAACGTTACATCAAATAATACAATAACCGTGGGAAGATGTTATACATACATAATGAAGATCTACGAAAAACAGACATTTGACAACAAGGTGATACTGTTTTGAAATCTAAATTTGACGGTTGCTATGGGTTTTTTTATCGAAGGTTAAAATATTGCAATAAATTTTGTTTAAATCGTTAACATCAGTTCTAAAATTCATTGTTTTATATTCTTTTATATGACACATTTCTAAAAAAGATCGTTTATTTTGATTGTCTTCTATATCCAGAATATTCAAATTTTCGTAATCGATTGTATGTCCAGTTGTAAAAACATGATGTGCTAAAGCACAACGCTCGGGTCTCAACCTCGAGTCACTTCGATGTAAAGCTAGTCGTTTTTTTAAAGCCTGACACGTTTGTCCAACATAACTCAAATCACAGTGATTACAATTAATTTTATATATTACGTTTTTTAGTTTCATTTTAGGAATTTTGTCTTTCTGCTTATTGAAAAATTGTCTACCAGTTATTAAATTAGAACTTGCAATTCTTGTATTGATTTTGTTTCTGAAAACTTTTCTTATTTCTTCCGATAATTCAACTATATATGGAAAACTCGTATATCTTAAAATTTCGTCATTATTAATCACTGTAATTTTGTTCAAATGGTCACCATAAATTAATTTTTTCAAAAAACTCAATTTGTAACCATTTATCTTCATTATGTTGATCAATTCGTCTAAAGCTTTTTTTGTAAATTTAGGATGCGTAATGTCGATAATCCTTTTCTTCAAATTAAGAATTGCATTTGTTTTAATGCTTTGAGGTTGATACGAAAATTTGTTTACATATCTATCTGAACTGCATGGTTTTCTATACCAGTCCAATTCCAAAACATTGTTTTCATTTCTAAAAATGAGCGTGTCAAGGAAGGGGACTGATCTTTCTTTTTCTTTTTCTATTGTAAACTGGATATGTGAGTCAAAATTATTGAATATTGATAAAATTTCGTTAGATTTTTCATTTGGTATTGCAGTGATGATGTCATCAACGTAATGATAGATAAAAGGTAACGAAAAGGGAAGTTTTTCAACAGACACAGATAGGAGATTATTTATGACAAGATTAGCAAGAACTGGACTCAGGCAACTACCCATCGGACATCCAAATTTTTGGCGGAAAAAACGACCATTGTAAAGAAAATAATTTGACTCGAAAAGAAAAGTTATGATGTCCATGAAAGTATCTTTTGGAAGTAACGTTTTCTCTGAGATGTCATTCCAATGATTTTTCAAAATTTTGATAGTAATTTCTAACGAAATATTTGTGAAAAGTGAAACTGCGTCTAAAGATATTAATTCATAATGTTCGGAAGTTTAAAATTATTCATTTTTGTGCAAAAGTTCTTGAATCCTTCATAGAATAAGTGAGTTTGTGTTTGAGCGAGTTCTGTAAAATGTCAGCTATAAATTTACTTAATTTTGTTGTGGCAGATCCGATCGTGTTCACTATCGGTCGTAATGGTGTGTCTGCTTTATGTACCTTCGGCAGACCATAGAACCTCGGTGGATAAGGGTCATATATCTTTAATTTCTTCGATGTCGTATCGTCCAAAAATCCTCTTTGATTGAGACTCTTGACTAATTCATTGTTTTTCTTTCTATCGACGTCGTAGGATCCTTCCTGAGTTCGATATAGATCTCATCGTCGTTAATAAGATGTTCGCATTTCTGGTCATATTGTTGCTTCGTCATACAAACTGAAATATTTCCTTATCTGCTTCCATTATAAGTAATTCTGGATGATCTTTCAGGAACTTTCTAGTTTGATTATAGAGTTGTGTTATGAATCTTGTATTCTGAGAGTTTTTATGTTGAAAGTTCGTGATTATATTTGTAACTTTAGCTCTCAGATTATTTTTAATTTCTGCTTCAGCTCCTTCCAGAATATTTTCGATGTCACTGATAATTCTCTTATAAGATATATCTTTATTTTGAGGAGGAAAACCAGGTCGAATACCAATATAGATCGATTAAATAAAATATGTACATCGTACCTACCTACCTTCAAGGTGGGTTTATTAAGTACTACTTTAATCCAAAACATATTTTATTTATTTTTACGCATAAAAATTTTTCATTTTGTTTTAATTAATCTCTTAGGTTTTTAATAGTTAAGGTAGCCGTTGGCCACAGGAATATTATTTTAAATTCCGTTAATAAGTGCTAAACAGCACGTAATTTAATGGAGGTCGCATTGGCTACATCTCATCGCTCGCAGGACTTTAAAAAAGTAGGTAAATTGAGCTAAATCTGTCTACGAGGCATGGGTTCATTATTAACATTGTGGTGATTGTAAGTTTGGTTTTGCGGTGAGACTACTATTAAACTGAAATATTCACAAACGATGGCAGTATTATCTTGTACTAACATACTCATTTAATATTTTAGTGTAAAAATGAGGATTTTGCATGGTTTGGGTGCCATTTTTAATTCTTATTTTAATATTAGATGGAGTAAAATTGTTGGGGCTGGTTATATTTACTTGCAGGATATCATCATTTCTTACTTGCATGATAAATAATAATTCAATTTTCAGAATGCCAATGAGAACATTCCTATTTCGTCTGACACATCCAATGATACTGGCAATGACACAATTGAAAGCACATCAACAGGTAGTAAACATTCCATGTCATTATGTATTTATTAACATTCATGATAAGACAGAAATTAACTTGTGGCATTAATTTATGTATTATATTTACAGGCTGTACACCCTTTAAATATATATATATATATGTAATATGTAGGATGATACGGGAGTAATCAACACACAATTTGATTGATCTAAAAATAGAAAAGTTTAATGTTAATATGAAGTTAAACACATTGATTAAGATCAAATAGGTAATTATACATGGTAATTTATAATATACTAACCTAAAAATAGAAAAATCGACAATTAAAGGTTTTTTACTTCCAGTATTTTTTTATAGATCGACCCTTTATTACGTGTACTTGTAGTTAATTCGCGAGCCGGTTTTTATAACCTATATCTCGAGTATGTTCACAGAACCAATCTGTCATTGTCATTCATCGTGTCACGTCATACTTGTTAGGCGTCGTACACATACTCGTATATTATAAGGCTACGTATACAACCTACATTATACAAAGCTTACATATATTAAATAATTGGCAAAAAATATTTATTAATAAAATATTTGTAATTTATAAGAATTTGAACGTTCATGTTATTTCAATTTTGGTCAGAGTCCAACAGTAGCTAGTCTTCTTAAAACGCGCTCTGCACCAGGTCGCCCACGCTTGGAAGAGCAACAACCGCTATTGCTAAAAACTATCGTTGATTTAGCTATGTTTGGTGCTTCTGCAGAGGAACGACGTCGCTCAGAAATTGTTCGCAGTTGCCGAACACTAACTGAACTTCACGAGAAGCTAAAAGAGCAGGGATTTGAAATTTCGAGAAGTGGTACGTACCTTCGTTTGCTTCCAAAAAACTATACCACCATGGAGGGTAAAAGACATGTAATCACTGTACCTGTCAAATTGAGTCGCCCTGAAGCAGATCACCATAAAGCTCACGTCGATCAACATTTTTGTGTCGCCACAATAAGATCCTTAGAAACGCTAGCATCTATTCTTGGACCAAACCAAGTATTTTTTCTGTCGCAAGATGACAAAGCTCGAGTGCCTATAGGCTTGACAGCAGCAAATAAACAAGCTCCTCTCCTGATGCATGTCGAATATCGTGTCTCATTGCCTGATCACGATTGGGTGATTGCTACGAGGCACAAATTGATCCCTAGTGTATATGCTGGATGCATCATAAAAGCAGTGGCGTAGCTACCTAGGGGCTAGGCGGGGCAGTGCCCCGGGGCCCTCAAGCTCAGGGGGCCCTCGAATCCTTACCAGAAATCTCGATCGAACTGAACTTTTGGAAATTTGTCCCAATTTCAAAATAAATATGACAGGTTGCAACCCCACTTTAAGGGGGGCGTCTGGTGCAAACACCAAAAACGGCAATTTTTCAGCTACCACAACTTTTCACCACATCCATTTTTTTGCAATCTGAAAACTGATTCAGAATCTTTGATTCTTACCCTAGTGCATAAGATATTTTTAATTTCGTAGAAATGATAAACTTTGATGTGACATCGATTTGAAAGTAATAAAAAATGGGAAAAAGTGCTATTTTTCAGCTACCAGAACTTTTGACAAACAAAATTTTTCGTGAATTTTTTAACTGAACTTGATTCTGTGGACTATTATCCATTTCATAAGATATTTTTTATCACCGAGAAAAAATTGAGAAAAACAGAAAAAGAAAAATTCTAATTGAGAATTATCGCGTTTTTTCTACTTCTTGTAGTTTCAAAACTGAGTGCAAATTTACAAAGCTGACAACTTATAATCATTATTTATACTCATTTTAAGGATGTCACGTGAAAAATTTTGCCTCAGATAAAATTCATATCAAAATAGGGTGTGTTCAAAATTGGATAAATGTCGAAAATGTGCTGCTTTAGATGAATCGTATTATATTCAAAACTTGCTTCTTCATGTGCAAACTTTTTTCCATAATTCAGAAAGAATATATCTTCTTAATGAGTCATTTTGCTTTTTGCCAAATTGTTGAGAACATTTCGAAAAAAAACATATAATATGACGAAATTTGGGTGAAATTAAAATCACTTTATTTCACATTTCCCAAAGCTTCACAAACTTTTCTGTTAGAAATCATGAACTGAAATTCTATTACCTATACTTCTGGATCTAGAATGACTAAAAAATACAAGTAAATTGGTAAAAAATAAAAACAACATTTTCCGTTCTGTTATTTTTCAAGAGAGATTCCTATTTTTTTGGGTTCCAGCATTACGAACATGATGGCAGCACCTTCGACCATTAGACTTAGGAAGGAGTGGGGCTGTACTTTGTCGAGAATGATCAGGACCGGCTTGGCACTTCGAATTTCAAGTTCATGTTTTTGCATGCAACAGTTTAAATTTCAATAGTATTTTCTCGTGAAATCATTTTGGTCGAAGTAAGGAGGGTATACATATTCATGTATTTCAAGTTCTCTTTACGATACTGAGTATCAATTCTCCAAAATTGATCATTTGCTTTTTGTTCATAACATAGGTTGCAAGTTACCGCAAACAATATTCGACTGAATGAATGTAATGTTTTGACTCACTAAGTTCCGATGACGGATATTTATTTACTTTTCGGTTATCGTTCCGCCGTCGCAGATATTCGATTTTTAACACTTTTACGATGCACGCTTGAGGAAGGTTCGATTTATGAGAATTTCGGAAGGGATATCCCTTTTCATTCAGACTCCATAAAACTATGGCTCAATTTGAATTAAATTGAAAGTGAACCTATACACGACGTATTTTTCGTTTTCGTAAAAAAAAAATACTCCACATCTTATCTCTTGCCTTTATACCTATGTACATGAGTACATAGCGACAGTTTGAATGAAAAGGGATAACCCTTCCGAAATTCCCATAAATCGAACCTTTCTCAAGCGTGCATCGTAAAAGTGTCAAAAATCGAATATCTGGTAGCTGGGTACTTTTCCAGCTAGACCGTTTTTATTGCTCATGCAACTCGAATCGCCTATATGGACGGTCGCCCTTACCGACCGTCCACCACGTGGGTATTACTCCGTTGGCAACAGAAAATAAGTCTACCAGATATTTGATATTTGGCACTTTTACGATGCCCGCTTGAGAAAGGTTCAATACTCGCGAAAGGGAATTCTATTTTTATTTAGATTATGGGTATGTTCGTTTAGTACATAATGTATAACTTCATATGAGAGGATGTATGTTGATTATTTTTTATCACATTTAATAAACTTACAGTCTAAACAAAAATATAATTCCATTCCGAGATTGAAGCTTTCTCAAGCTTGTATCGTAAAAGTGCAAAAAATCGGTTATCTGGTAGCGGAGTACTTCAAGATGTCGAATTACTCGTTGTGTACATCGAGATTTGATGAACTTCGAAAGAAAATCGAAGTTTTTGACGGTTTTTCTGATAAAACTTTCTTGTCTTCAGAAATAAATTTGATCTATAATTTCAACGCACATGATATAATATAATAGGTATATCGTACTGTCAACAATTAGTTTCGTATTCAAAATAAAATGATTAAAAATTTCACAAATGACGCGAATTGTCGCCTGAAGTATCAATCGGATACTACTTTATTTTCCTTTTCTAGAAAAACCACAAGAAAAATAGTAGACACATGTCAAAATCGTAAACGACCAGTGGCAGTATTGAGAAAGAGTATTCGTACACTCAAAAAAACTGTTCGTAATATCAATGAACGGCCGTTCATTGAGTTGCGTTCATTGGTACAATGAATATTTTCGTTGTCACAATGAACAAGCATTCATTGTGAGAATGGACCGTTTTTCAATACAATGTACAGCCGTTCATTGAGTTGCGTTCATTGATACAATGAATGTTTTGGTTTGTCACAATGAACAAGTATTTATTGTGACAACGGACTGTTTTTAATACAATGAACTTGCGTTTGCTGTGACAAATAACAACCTTTCATTAATACAATTAAAAAATTAATTCTCGCAATAAAATTTGTAATTGATCATCATGTTGAAATTCATGCAATATAAATCTTTCGGCAGCATAATCAACTGTTTTAATACACATGTATAATTGAATCGAGTTGACTCTAGTAATGAATCAAAAATTTTGATTGAATTCATTTGGATGTAAGTATATACCTACAAGCTATTGATTTTTTTTTCTAAGAAAAACCTTTATATTTTTAATTGAATTAATATTTGAATGAGCACATGAATGGGAATTTGTTGATAAACAGGAAATGTAATTAAAATTTCGAAAGTAGCATTATTCGTCCTAGAAAAATTTTTGACTGGAATATTCAAAGAGACCGTCCAAGATATTTATGACGGATACTAGATACAACAGTTAAACGAAATTTTCTTAGAACCGCCGGCCGCTGGTTCACATTTTATGATACTCCGACCGTTGAAACATGTGCTCTTTTTAGTTCAGTGGCGCATCCAATAACGTTTTGCAGGATTACTCATAAAATAAAATGAAAGAATATATAGTCAAGCATAATATCATAATTCATTTTTCGATATTCATGTCCGTAAAAGTCCTGAAAAAGCACAAGACTGCTACTGTTAAATAATTTATTAAAGGATAAAGAATGTATTGCTTCCAACTTTTTACATTGATAAAACCGTTGGTACGCCTTTGATTTCAAGGGCCGAAGAAAGTGCGTGAAGAAGACCCAAAAGTGCGGAATAGTTTTTATTGCAAGTTGAAGCTTCTCAGTTCTCACTAGGCAGCATTCGAGAAGTTACCACACATTATTTTGCTCCACATTTTTATCATGTGAGTACATCATTTTATCGTTCATTTGAGAAAATGTTTGCTTGGTTGGTAGTGTTGGTACATGTTATTCATATTTAAACTATCTATATTGAAAATAGAATTGTTTTTACAGTTTTCTGTTTATACCGAAATTTTTTGAGCGGGTACGGTATATGTGGAACAGGTAGTTAGCTCAATTGGTTGTTTATACTTATTCATTCATAAAAATGATTTGTTTTTTATGTAAGAGAAAATTCATTACATTGAAAATGTTATTTTTCACTTCAAACGGAGCCACGATTTAAGAAGCAATAGTAATTTTAGATGTTGTCAGTCAGATTGTAATCAATTGTTTCAAAATTTAGGTAGTTTTAAAAACATATGAATCGTAAACATATAAATAGTATACATTTAGAAAACCTTCAAACTGAAACAGAAAATATACATTCAAATGGTACAATACAAGTAGAAGACGCGGCAACCCATGAATACTGTGAAAATTCCGTTGTACAATCCCAAACAAATTCAAGTTGTGAATCACAAATTGAAAAACCAACTTTACTGAATTCAAATAAATACTTCCAAGAAAGTGATAATCATGAGAATATTGTGTCAAATGATCAATTATCGGATGAGCCGGAGGTTTTAACAAAAAAAACACCTGATCTGAAAAAGCAATTTGAAGAATATGTTCGAGAATTTGTTTTAACACTTCACAATAACAACAGTTTCTCTAGAAAGAACGTTTTTCAGATTCAGGAGTATATAAAAAGTCTTTTAATTGAGCCTTTGTTGGATGTATTAGTTAATTTTTCAGAGAGTCATTTCATATCAAATACTCAATTATATGATGAATTCTCTGTTCTTATATCAAATTTCAGAAATCTGTTTGAATATTCTAAATCGGAATACATATTATTTAAACACCTAAAGAAAGAAGGCTATGTTGAAGACGTGACTGAGTTTTTAATAAATGACGAAGTGAGTAATATGCATAGAAAAGGTAGTCTGGTAACTAATAACAAAAGAGTTACTGGTGTATTGATGCCCTTAAAATTTCAATTCAAAGCTTTTTTTGAAAGAAATGGATTGTTAGGTGAAACAATCAAACACATGAATAATATGAAATCGGAACCTACATTAAAAAATTTCATTCAAGGCGAGTTGTGGAAATCGAAAGAAGCATTATATTCTAACAAAATTTTGTTGCCATATTTCCTTTATATCGACGATTTTGAAATAAATAATCCATTAGGATCGCATTGTTCTAGCGTTTGTAATATTTACTACTCTTTTCCTTGCCTTCCAGAATATGTTAGTTCATCAAATAATCTCTTTCATTGCGCAACAGTCAAATCCAGCGATGTGAAGAAATGGGAAATGAAAAATGTTTCCACAAGTTGATAGAAGAAATTAAAGAATTGGAAATAGATGGTTTAGATATAAGGATAAGCAAAAATTCTACAAAACGCATAAACTTCATATTAGGGTTAATTATAGGAGATAATTTAGGGCTGAACTGTTTTTAGATTTTTCAAAATCGTTCTCTTCGAAATTTTATTGCCGATTCTGTATAGCCCAAAAATTAAATTGTCAGTCTTTGACTTTAGAAAACAAAGACTTAATGCGCACAGTTGACAACTATGCATTACACTCAGAGAGCTCGGATGATCAGAAAGGAATCATGAAAAAGTCGCTGTTGAATGATATTCCTTCATTCCATGTTATTCATAATTATTACGTCGATATAATGCACGACCTGTTTGAAGGTGTTTGTCACTACACAATTTGTCATGTTATTAATTATCTTATTGATGATATGAAGTTTTTAGATCTAGATACATTAAATTTCAGAAAGCAGACTTTCGAATACGGACAACATGAAATTGGTAATATATCTGGAAGGATTGAAACGTACCATCTGAAAAATAAAAAATTAAAAATGTCTGCTAGAGAGATGATTTCGTAGAAATAATAGATTTGTTGTTGAGCTTTGAAGTACGAAACTCTGATATTACTCTACTGAAAAAGAAAATAGAAATACATAATAGCAACTATACCAATTTGTTTCATGATACTTTGAAGCCAAAATTTCATAACTTAATTCATTACCCTGAAGTTATTCGTCAGTCTGGGCCTTTAAGAAAT
The DNA here is from genome assembly GCA_020654155.1 of Novius pumilus. NCBI lineage: Eukaryota > Metazoa > Arthropoda > Insecta > Coleoptera > Coccinellidae > Novius > Novius pumilus. The sequence goes on from JAIFOV010000191.1 coordinate 41,960, forward strand.
CTATGGTGTTTTAAATATGAGGCCCATCATGTACAATTCAAAAGTTACTGCCATGTTATTAACAATCGAAAAAATATATGTTTAACGATGTCGAAAAAATCTCAATTGAAGTTCGCGTTTCAGATCATGAAAGGAATAAATGTAACGTCCACTATAACTTTGGACAAGAAAGATAAAAAGAAACTAATTTTAAAAACATTATATGCAGCAACCTGCAGATAGATAAATCACATGTCGAATTTTATTCCAAATTAACTAATAATGGCATTCAGTTTAAATGTAACGATATTATTGCAGTCTTAAAAAGTGATATTCATCTATATAAAATCGTTGACATTGTTGCGGTAAATTCAAGAGTTGTATTCTCTTCTCAAAGGTTACTTGACATAGTATATAGACAACATTTTATTGCCTATGAAGTAGATATAGAGGCTGTAGGTGAGTTTTCGTTAATTGGAAGCAAAGAGGTGATTGGACCACCATTACATATAATAAATACAGCTGCCGGTACAAAAATGATTAGGTGAAAGAGTATTATACTTCGATAAACTTGTAGGAGTTTGAAGAGCTTCAGATTATGTAAATTCATCACATTTATGCACATTTATCGTATAATGAAAATAATAATTATTCGTATTTTTTTGTAATCATTTTAGTCAACGTTTTTTTTTCTCCAATTGAGCCTTTTCCACCATGTATTATTCGGAAACCGAACACCCGCTCAACGTAGTGCCCAATGAAGAAGCATCGGAGAATGGTTCAAATTCTTTTTTGGACCTCGTTTCCTCCGAAGCAGACCTATCCAACGAAAGAGAACTTGCAAATTTGTTGCGAACTTGGAATCAAGAACATTTGCTGTCGCACTTGATGGGTGAGCACAATTATTTACCAAAAAAATTAAAAATACTTAATTTTATTGTATATAGATTTTTCTAAATTCAATTATAAGTAATCTTCGAATAGAATTCAATAATACGGTATTAATTATTTGAAATTACAATTTCGAGTGTAACTGTTATTAGGTTAGAATAAACCATTCATTTTCCAAGCGGCAATCTTATATTTGAATCAATTGCAATTACCAATAACGGTATCTTTGTTGTATTCGAGTAGTTCGTATCAAACAATTAATATGAAGTTGATTAATTCTCAATTTTCTTGTGTTTATTTTATTGTAGGTGAAAGAGTCTATGTTCCTGTATTGAAAGTCATTAAACAAAATCACATCGAGAAATTGTTCGAAAAATTCGATATGGGAACGGCGATTTTATTCGAACATAATTTGGAAAAATGGAGAGAATCAATTGGGCAACCACTGATATCAACAATTCCGAATGTACCATCAACATCCGGATGTATGAGCCCTGGATCGACTTCTGCATCCAATTCTTCACATGCTGACACCCCTACGAGAGAGATGCCGCCGACCTGTATGTCAATTTGGGTTGTATCCTAGAAAGTTCTAAGGGACTTTCGCTGGTAGAATACTACGAAAAATTTAAAAAATTCAATAATGAGCAACGGTTATCACTCATCAACATAATTGCAAACGCATATGACACTAAGGCAGTCCATCTAAGTCTTGCTTTCAGCTATAAGCTAGAAAGAGAAATTTTGGACACATTTCCTACAGAAAAACTTGTGAGTAGATAAGTTGTTTTCTTTTTTTATATCTTAATTATTTTTAATTCATCTGGCGTTTATCATAGTATGGGTGATGATGGGATAAGTGTATTCTGTATTTGTATAATAGCATCAAAAGAGTCGCTACAATATATTTCATATCAATGGTTTATTCAAAGTTTTATGTGAATATTAATATGATTCTATTTCAGGAATATTATCGTCTGTCAAAGCGAGGAAAAATTTATAACAAATTTGCAAATATGAGACATTGCTTTAAGTCTACCGTAGAAAACCCTTTATCACAAAAAAAGCCAAAATTGGAAGAGAGAAGAACTCGATATACCAATCACTTCTGTAAGTAGAATGGGAAATTTCTATTGTACATTTAAAGTACTTTAGATATCCAATGATACCAAAAATGTTTATACTATTTTGCTTCGATTTTAGTGCCTGAGGAAGACGCGGAGCAATTGGTTAACAGTTTGAAATATGACAAACTGTCAATCGAGGAGTTCGATGCATGCTGGAAAGCTTGTGCAAAATTCAGATTAACCCAATTGCAGCAGAGTACCTCAACAGCCGAAATACTATTCCATTGCAAATATATTTGCAATGGAATAGTAACCAACCCTCATGGCTAAAAATCATGCGTAAAAGATAAGGCGGCTTTAGGCATCTAGGCGCCTCAATTTGAAAACATGAGGACGGCAGATTTTTATGCCACTTCGAAACGATAGATGCTATACGGCTGGTATCAAGTTGCGATATCTGACGGCAAACGAAAAGAAACTGATTTTGTCTAGTTTGTTTTTTCATTATTATTTTTGCCAACGTAACTATCAAGTAATACGATTTATATCGATAGTAGTTTATTGATGACAATTATAAAAGTAACTTTACAAACGAATAGTTTTTTTTTTCGATGTGTTTTCTATAAAGAAATTGGGAACAGCGCGCTTACAAGACGGGATTCGTTCCGTCTTGCTGCTTCAATGCACTACCAAATATTTCGTTTTTCTCAATATTTACAACTTTAATCAAGAATTATTTCGAAATGATATTACTATTTGATTAATAATATAAATATTCGCGAATTCTTTGAAGGTGCGAACGATGGAAAAATTATCGATTTTGGTTACATATATGATTAGTTTCACATCTAAAAATCATTATTTATAATGAAAATAATTTATAATAAAAATAGTTTATACTTATTGTAAAAAAAATAGTTTATTTCCACAAAAAAAAAAGGACACAAATTATATTTCTACTGCACGAGGGAAGTCATTCTAAATATTGTGCAGAGAGAACGAGTCGGAGTGTCGAATGATCTCTTAGAAGCCATAAAGACATAACAAACAATTGAAGCCGATATCGGAACGACCCGAGGACACATCTGGTTTGTTCAGAGAAAGTGGATAGACTACAGGGTATGTCTATGTATCTATCTACCTATACCCATATTCATACATAATTTATATAAATAATTCGCAATGATTTGATGACATTAAATCAAATATGTGTTTCACTGAACAATATTCTACTTCCAATAAACCTTAGGAAATTATTCCTATCGGGTATAAGTACCGATTTTTATTTCTCATAGATAAACAGAAAGATATATGTATTACATCGAAATCATATTTTATTCAGATAGGTATAAAAAAGTGCTATTTTTAAATATGCTTATTGTAAAATTTAAAAATGTGATTGTAGAGCTATGATAAAGTTATATACGGAAGCAAACGTAAAAGATCCTAAATACCTCACTGGGAAGCGCGAATCTTTATAGACGAATATTCAGGCAACACACACTGCTTCTAAGGTAGTTCAGAGTTGCCCATCGTCCTCCCGGTATTAGTTCGAGTCGCGTCTACGCAGCGCCACTCATTCGTTTCTTTCACGAAACGAATCCGGCCTTAATCATGGCAACTCAGTTGAGAGGAAAGCAAATGTTATGTCTAGGCAATTCCCTAAATGTTTTCTGTAGGTTGGCAGTCTTGTCAATTTGACGAATATTGGTACGTGCGTTTTATTATTCATCGATGTGCTTTTATTGTGAATTCGAGTTAAGATTTCTTTTCCGAGAGTGGTCAAAAAATTAATGCTGTATCAGGAGTAAGTAAGCGAATGTCAATAAACTTCTTTCCATTCTGCTTGATTCATCTCGCACACCATGGGCGCGGATTCGCGTCTTCATGAAAGTTGATTTCAAATTCTTCCCATATCGCGGGAGTTTATAATAACAGTTTGATTTATTACTCTTGTGTTTATTAAAGTATGAATATCATCAGGGCGGCTTTGGTTTCTACTTTGAGTCAATCGGTACCGTTCTGTTAGATATCGAATTACGATATTTTCGAATAGGCATATAATGTCTATTTTAGTCCGAAACCTACGCGTGATTGAAAAGGGTACAGCACGGTAAGCATTGTTCCTGGGCCGAGAAGATTTTTTGAAATGAGTTATGTGGGGTGATTGGTCTCACCTGGTGGATCATTTTTGTCTATGGCGACGACTTCTGATAACGCCTACCTTCAGAGTTATAAGGTGTGCTTTATGGCCGAAAATCGGCGACCCTCGAAATCTTAAAACAGCTCTAGCTCCAAAACAGTTGGAGATAGGATGTCGCGCTTAGTGTCATTCGAAAGCTAAGGAAAAAGCTACAAGATAGGCATCCTGGAAAAAAATCAGTCATTTTATCAACTTTTTATTGAGATATCCCATTTCTGGCGGCAGAAAAAAATCGATAGATTCATTTGAAAGACCTAGATCGCGTTGAGGTTGATGGATGCCACTTTTATGATAGTTACACCTGACTCTAATCTACATGCGTGTGAAGTTTCAGCCCGATCGGAATAGTCCAAAGGGTAGAACTAAGTGTTTATCCCCCCGGGAATGACTTATTCTGGGATATCTCGGCTAATAATCGAAGGTAAACGAAGGTAAAGGCAACGTTCAGGGTATGATCCAGTAGTTTTTTAGTGTTGATTTTAGAGTATCGCTCCGGGTTTGATGCAGGATGCATTAGTCTTCGTCGCTGTCTTGGTCGATAACAGGAACACTGGCACCATCGTGGAACATGGAGTCGAGGATCGCCGCCGGTCTGATGATCTTGGAAAGATACCGCGCACAAGATAAGTAGTACACAACGGCCGCAACATGTGAGCAGCAACCAACAGTGCGTTTTCCGTTCGGGCATTCGCAGAAGTAGCGCTTGACTCCTCTGTCACCGATGAAATCCGGGATGTAGTCGATGTAACACCTGTACTTCGATCTTTTCTTGTGACGCGACGGCACTTCCAGTTTGAGAAGATTGGTGTCGTCACGATGATACTTCACATTCAAGTTGTTCTCAGTCGTGAGCATCTCTGCGAGATATGATACCGCCTGAGAGAGCTGATATGTCCCCGTGAAGAAGATCTTCAGATCCCTCTCCGTCATTTCTGGGAAATCGGGAACAGAATCAGATGTGACGGGGATCCATGTTCTCTCTTTTGTAAATGCCACCGATTCTGCTCAGCCTCTTCAGCCAGGGTGTTCGGGGCGTATCGGAGTTCTAGCATACGTCCTGCAACCTCGTCGAACATCGTTTGGTCCGATCTGAGACGTTTTCCGAAGGTGTTGTTCAGAAAGCAAGCGATTCTTGTTAGAACTCCGATCTTCCCTAGCATGTCGTTGTCGATCCGATGGTCCAGGATTCGATATTTTTGTTTGATGATTCCGTGAACTGCTTCCACAGCCCATCGGATTTTCGTGACGAATCTGGAATAGTTGGCTTGTTCTGTAGTCAACTGTTTACCCTGCTTCGTGGAAGGCATGTAGACGTTCAAACCACGATCCTGAAGATAACGTTGCACGTTCCGAAATCCTCGATCAACGAAACAGGCATCACCCGCCCTCAAGAAACCGCCCAGACCGGAAGTATCTTCTACACACTCCTGCATGATTTGAGCGTCGTTTTTGACTGCTTTAAATGGTCCTAGCATATCGATGACGTATCCGGTTGTGGTACAGATTGTGAACGGTTTAACGAGATGTGTGGTCTTCTGCATAGAGTACGTTTTCCTCTGGTAGCAGCTGTTGGCACTTTTGCCGTGCTTGAGGTACGTTCCATCGAAAATCAATGCTAAACCAGTCGACTCTTTGAAGAGACTTTTGATAAAGTCGGAAGTTTCGCCCTGCATTAAGTCTTCTCGGGTGCGAGCAGAGAATCCGAGTTTGTAAGGAAGCACATCTTTTTCGAAGGATTTAATGATTGACTGCACGATTCTACTGACACTCTGCGGATTTTCAAGCCCGAACACTCCAGCGACCATGGCATTCGAGTTTCCAGTGCGCATTTTCATCAGGAAAATCACGAGTGCTTGAATGATGCTACGACCTTCTACGTTTCTCATCGACGTCAGTATCTCCGAGAGCGAAGTGATTTCATCGTAACTCAGACCCGTAAACAACTTGATCTGTTCGTCCGTAAGACTGAAACTTCCGACTTTGTCTTTGATGGTCGCGTTGGCTTCGTTAGCGCACATCTCGACATATGCTACGATGTCCTCCTTATCCATCAGTACAGAGTTTGCGGCAATGCGCAGCTGCATCAGATCGTCCTCGAAAAGTCGACCACGAATCAGATGTGATTCACAACATCGGTTGTTTCTGGCAACGAATAGTCGTCGTTTGAGAAATACCTGCTGTCTGAGTTCGGGAGATACTCTGTTACGACCTTGAGTTGAGCCACAAACAAAACAACACGATTCGGTTGACGCAACCCTTTTGTATGGCATTTCCATCCATTCCGTCGAAACTTGAGGCTGTCCGTAAGCAAGAGGTGGCTCGTAGTCGACGTCCATTGGATCCGACTCGGGTGATTGGGTTCGCAATGTTGGATCCACAGCGCTCGAAGAAGTTCCTGGGCGCGATAACTTGTTCACAGCAAGCTGACATGAACCGCAGAACTTGTTTCCCGCCGTTACTCCAGGC
>JAIFOV010000663.1:0-48447 GCA_020654155.1 Novius pumilus
GCACTCGAATGAGGCTCCGACAGGATCCTCAGATATCGGAGGTTATCGAGTCTCAGGAAGCCAATCGCTGTGTGGAAATGCGCGAGAAATTGCGGACCAGAGCCAAGGAAACAATCCAGCGCGTGCAAGAAGAAAATCGAAGGCTGTACGACAAGAAGCGGAGAGCTCCGACCGCATTCATAGAGGGCGACGTAGTCGCAATCAAGCGAACGCAGGGAGGGCCTGGTCTCAAGTTCGCTCATAAGTTCTTGGGCCCTTACCAAGTCACTCGCTGTTTGAGAGGAGATAGATTCTTAGTTCAGAGGATCGGTCAAGGGGAGGGCCCAAAGGCCACTTCCACTTCAGTGGACTATATGAAGCCGTGGAGGAACGAGGGTCCAGAGAAAACGAACGCCTGAGGCAGGCGTTATTGTCAGGATGGCCGAGTGTAGGGTCGAGAAATTGGACGCTAACAAGTGAAACGGAACTGTGGGAATGGGACGCGAGTGTGTGGTAAACTTTAGATTCGGAACCGTGTGTGTGGGTAGCTTAAGGGATGAATGGGTAGAATAAGCATAGAATAAGTCAGACGGGCGCGCGAATATTGAGAGCGCGTCATTCTGTTCCCAGCGTCGATGTAAGTGAGTTGTTTTGTTCGTTTTGATAGTTTATTCTGTTGAATATATATCATTAATTGGTTTCGCGGTTATTTCCGTTAATCGTTCCAAACCTGAATCCTACATATGTTAGGGAGTCAATGCTCCAAATATCGTCCCACGCACAATTCGGAAAATTAAGACGTTTGAAATTGTTTACTCGTGGATTGGGCGTGGGCGATAATAGTTAGTGTAGAATCGATTCATTTTTGCGTGTGCACCATTCATTCAGGCACCACAGTTCGTACGAGAATAAAGTTATAAAAAAGATTAGGTGTTTGAATCACATCGAAAATTACAACACCGCTCATACCGTTCCTGATCCGTGTGTCGTGCTAATATTTGGAACACGACTTTTTCGTTCATGGTCCTTCGAAACGGATAACGATCCAGATTGTGAAAATTGTGGAACTTCGGCGACAAATTGTGAAAATTCGCAAGTTCATTCTGGAACTAAAGAATATCTACATACTGAACAAGAAGTGTCACTCTCGGTAATTTAGGAACAAAATCGTACCAAAAGGTTTTTGTGACCTTCAGCGAGTTTTGGTAACCTGCGCACTAACAAAACGCTAAACGCACGGACTCAGGAATTTATTCGAATTGATCATCGTTAAGTCAAAGAGGATGGAAACAAATCAGACATAAAGTTTTGATTTTTTATTAACACAATAAGTTTTGAACGAAGGAGAACCATTCATCTCACGTAACTTTGGAACATATTTCCGTCGTCCACTTAAATCCGGTCCTGGCAAGTTTTAAAGGTGTTTTAGCGCCAAAGTGAAATCTTATTTCTTATTGGTGCGAAATCAGCTGTTTATGTCAATCCGTTATATTTGGGTAACCTGCGCACTAAAAAATTCTATACGAATTTTGCGTGGGAGTGACGCTTCTTGTTCAGTATGTAGATATTCTTTGGTGAAACTTCAGCGACAAATTGTGAAAATTCGCAAGTTCATTGTGAAACTTCAGCGACAAAGTGTGAAAATTCGCAAGTTCATTGTGGAACTTCAGCGACAAAGTGTGAAAATCCGTTAGTTCATTGTGGATCTTCAAACGGAAAAAAGCATCCACCGAGTGGAATAGAGAAAAATATAGAGGAATTCTCATTGTTGGAGAAATTCGAAGAAATTCAGGAAAAAATTGATCCCGAAGATTCGAACGAATTTAATGATTTCGAGAACAATTGCACATTAGGGCACGCGTTAGACTTAATAGATAACATGAATCAATCAAGGAAAGATACAAATTCAGAAAGCAAGTCAGATTCAAATAATGTAATAGTATATTTCATAACGAGTGCGGAAAGTCGATGATTTCATGCGAGGCTAGACACAAGAAATGAAATCTGACTTTCCACGAGTAATGAACGACATTTTTCAGGCGACCACAAAAATGGCATTATACGATAATTACTTTGAGAACACACAATGAACGTTTCGACCCAAGCAGAACTGAATAATTCAATCTTCTGCTTCTAGATGGCGTTGTAGAGAAAATAATAGATAACTTTATTTGTTTATGTTATTTCGTACCTTCCTTTCAGATTTGTCAGCAATAATTCCCACGAGTTTAATATTTCTGGAGATATTTTTTTCACTTTGCATGTTATAAACGCGAATCGAATCAAGTTGAGCTCTTCGTTAATGATACGATATGTTCTGGTAACTCGTTCGCCTTATGAATATTCGATGGGATATACGAACTAAACTTTTCATTCACTTCTATCTACTTGGCGTGGTTTCATTTCGATGTCACCACTTTCCCGCACGGATCAAACTGGTTTTACCCCTGCGGGAATAACATTCCCGCACAGTTGCATGTAATTATCAACTTTCTTCGACAGGTAGGCGTGGCGATATATACCACTTTCTGACGTGGTCGCCTGAAAATGTATTAAATGATAATATTAAATTGCCTAGATTGGAATTAACTACATTTGATGGGAACTTCAATAAATGGCTAGACTTTTACAATAAATTTAAATCAGTAGTTGACGAAAATCCACGCATACCAGATGCACAAAAATTTCAATATCTCCGTTCTTGTTTGAAAAACGAAGTACAACAAATAGTAAGTGCGTTAGCAGTATCAGACGTGGAAAGCTCTGTGTGATAGATACTCGAATAATCGCATAATAATACAAGCGCATGTTAAAACTTTCATGGAACTACCGCCATTATTCAAAGAATCTGCAAGCGAAATGCGTAAATTAGTAGATACTATGCAGTCACATTTTCAAGCTCTCAAAGCTCTCAGTGAGCCAGTAGAAAATTGGGATATGTTGCTTATTTACGTCATCACCTCAAAATTAGATAGGTCTACACATAAAAAATGAGAGAAATCAATCACGAGTAAAATCGTTCCCAAACTAGAGCAATTAGTCACCTTTTTAGAAGATCGATGTCAAATGTTAGAGGCAACAGCCATAAATACAAAATCAATTGCGTCACTGCAAAAATTCGAATAATCATTCTAATGGGGCTATTAAAAAGCGGCAAACGTTAACAACGATTCATTCCAACAGAAAATGTTTTGTTGGTAAAAAGTCGCACCCAATGTGGCAATGCGATTTATTTTTGGGAATGAGCATAAAAGAACGCTTGGAAGTGCTTAAAAGAAATCTATTATGTTTTAATTGTTTCCGATTAGGTCACCGAAATGAGCAATGTAAACGTTCGGGATGTAGAAAGTGCAGCAAAAATCATAATACTAGGGAATGCAATCTCGTTCTCGCGAGATCTCGTTTTCGCGAGATCTCGGCGTTTTTGGGCGAGTTTAATCTCGGTCGAAAATCAGGCGAGATCTCGCGAGATTAAAGAGATTGTACTGGAGTATAAAAACGCCTTATTCGAAGCGCGGCAGCGCGCGAACTGACACGAACGGACCTTCGACATGATACAAAGAATTATAAGATATGTCCTTACGCAGTCGCTCCTCCCACTTGTCGACGTCAGTGAGAGAGTAAATACCGACCGTTCGTATGCTATTCGCACGGGAATCATAGGGTTTTGCATTCATTTTCCTAATTGCGATGCTGGATTTTACAAGCATGTGAAATATAGATGTTTTTCCGAAGCAGAATAACTCAGACATATTCTGCCTGAGCAGTTGTTCGCAAAATGATCGATATTCAATCGATTTAACACGTTTTAAATGAACTGGAAATGATGTTTCCTCTGCGGTCGATTTTAACTATGTTCTAGATGTAATAAGTCAGTGAGGTATAATATCTATGAATAAAATGCGCACTGTAATTGTTCGTTTTATTTTCACCGATTGAATATCATCAGATAATTTCGTGAAATAGGAAGAACACATCTTTTATCAGATCTCTCTACCGCGATGAAGTAAATAACGTTTCGATATTAATTATTCGGATTCTTCCTTCAACAATTTCGAGAAAAACGAATTTTCGAGAAAATATTACACCGAATAATGTCCGAAACCCCATAACATTACTTAAGTCCTACTATTATAATTATGGAACTATCTTAAACAGAGTTGACAATTTCTATATAAAGTAACGTTGACTGTTGTCAACATAAAACATGTTTCTTAAAGGGTGCCAAAAGTTTTAGCAAATAAGAAGATAGTTGGTTGGAGTATTCGATCAAAAATAGGATATTCATCTACGACGCGAAATCTTATAAAATTCGTGAATAGTAAATACTGGGTTTTGGATAAATATCAATGTGGAAATGCAATTTCGGTAATGGGCACATTCTCTCAAAATAAATCATTAGACGAAATTTTTTATATTCTTAAACCTAGCAAATAGCTTTTTTTTGTACTAGATAAAAACCATATTTAATTAGTTTTAGATAATCCCTAAAAACAATCAAGTATTTTTATTCTCGATGCTTTGTATATTTTAAAGAATGGACCTTCGATATGCGCGGGAGGTTACGGTCGCGGGACGAGGTCTCGCTCAGCCTCATGCGTCGTGCGATTGGTCAGAAATTAATGCGGTGCAGCGCCGGCAGTCGGCACCGAGCATTTGTTTTGTTTACCTACAGTTTTTGTTAGTGAACGTGAATTAAGTTTGATTGCATTAGAGTATTTTTGAATATTTATGTTAAAAGAAGGTTCTTTTTGTTATTTACGAGTGCAATAACGAACGATGTCGGCGAATATAATTTATAAAGACTATGTGAGTGTAAAGGAAGTTTGGAAATACTTTTCGAGAGCGGAAAACGGATTGAGTGCTAAGTGCAAAATTTGTAAGAAGATTCTTAAAACCAAAGATCGATCTCCGCGTGGATTACATGTACATTTAAAATCGATTTATAAAATTGACACGAATACGAATTATACGAAGAATGTTGTATCACCCGCGCCCTTGCCGTCAACTACTGGGGGCACTGAAGCTACTAAACAAAACATGGAATTAGTACCATTATCTACGTCGAATGCTCGTTCAGAATCACCAGGATTGTCGTCACCAGTGGCACCATCACCAGGAAGAAAAAAGAGGCAAAAAAGTACTGATCACTTTCACACAGTTGAAGATTCTTTGGAGGTAAAAGTATCAAGAATGGTAGCCAAAGATGGACTACCTTTTCGTGTTTTCTGCGGTTCTAAAGATATGAGAGATCTCTTCAATTCTTCTGGCCACAAACTGCCTATGTCCCCAAACACGATTAAATTAATAGTTATGAATTATCGTATGACATTGAAAATGAAAATAATGCGTGAATTGGTTCAACTAAAGGATAATGATCACAGATTTACGCTAACATTTGATGAGTGGACTTCTTCTATGAATAAACGATATATGAATGTAAACGCACACACATTTTTAAACAATAATGCTCGGTTTTGGAACTTGGGGCTGATTCGCGTCTTTGGAAGTATGCCTGCTGAAAGTGGCGTCAATATTTTGAAAACAAAATTGACCGAATTTGGCCTTAATCTGGACGAAGATATTCTCAATATTACTACAGATGGGGCAAGTGTGATGAAAAAACTGGATCGATTGATATCACCTTCACATCAGCTCTGCTACGCTCATGGAGTCCAACTTGCCATAATAGATACTATTTATAAAAAACAAACTGATGTTGAGGAGCCTCAGAAAATGGACGACAATTCTAACACAGAATCAGAATCAGAAGATGATGTTTTTCATTGCTCTTTGTCCAAAATAGAAGTAGACCTAAATGAAGATTATGCGGGTATTATTGGGAAAGTTAGGAAATTGGTGAAATTATTTAAAAGACCTCCTACTAAAAGTGATATTATGCAAATATGCGTGAAGCAAGAATTTGGCAAAGATATTAAGTTGAAACTTGATTGTAAAACTAGATGGTCGAGCCTAGCAGACATGATTTCTACATTTATTAGAATCAAGCTGTGTATCAGCAAAGCTTTGATTGACATGGGCCTGGAAGCTAATCCGAACTACTCTCTAAATGCGGAAGAACTGGCGGTTTTAGTAAACTTAGATAAGGTGTTTCAACCTGTAAAGCTAGTCGTGGAGGTTTTATGTCGCCAAGATACAGACCTAGCTGTCGCAGAAACAACACTTAGGTTTACGATTCGCAAACTGGAAGAGTTAAAAACCCCATTGGCAGAAAAACTAGCTGGCTCTTTGAGAAAGCGCATTGTTGAGCGTCGGACAAATTTGACAGCATGCTTGTTGTATATTCGAGATCCAGCTAAATACCAAGTAGATAAAGAAGAGTTGGCGAATGACGAAACATTTAAATTGCCTTCGAAAAACGTGATTCGAAACGAAATTAAATCGCTTCTAGAACGTTTGCATCCGCAACACAGTCTGCCTAACTCACAGACACAGACAAAGTCTGATCAATCTTTGTCGATCGCATCAACATCAGCTGCCACAGCATATGATATATCTGATTCTGATGATGACGATAATGAACCATTATCATCTCTTTCTGAGATACACAAGAGTATTTCATTGCAAGAAGAACTACAGGAAACATTGAATGCTGCGTTCCAAAAACCCAGAAACAGAAAAGTAACCACAAATTCTCTTGAATCATTACTCAAAAAAGAAATGAATTTATACGAGTCCAGGGGATCAAAAGGCGAACTATTAAAGTTTGTGAGTAATTGCCTGAGATCTGTGGTCCCAACTAGCATTGAATCCGAAAGAGCCTTTTCAGCAGCTGGCTATCTGGCCAACAAAATAAGAAGCCGTTTAGCAGACGACACTTTAGACATTTTGTGCTTCTTAAGGAGCTATTTTCAAAATAATTCTTAAATTTTAATAAATTTGTGATTTTAATTGAACAAATATTTCATTTAATTGGTATATTTAGTTATCTGTAATTTTCGATGTTCTACTCTACTGAGTAGTTTGTTATTTAATTGTTAATAACAATATCTCAGTTTAAAAGTTTTGTTCGATATAATTAATTTTATTGTTTTTTGATAGATAAATACCTAAAAGCGTAAGAGCATACTACTTAAAAGTTTATTTAAAAAATTTAGTTAGTTACGTTTCGTCATCTATGATTATAATACATAAAAAAGTCTTGAAAAAAGTGTCTTGAATAAATATTTTTATAATACATATTTATATTTTTTATTATAATGTACCTTATGTATTCAAATATTGTTATTATTTGATAACAACAAACACAAAACTGCTAATCTCGCGAGATCTCGCAATTGCCGAGATCTCGCGAGATTGATTTTCACAAACTCGCGAGATCTCGCTTGAGCCCAATCTCGCGAGATTTGCATTCACTACATAATACGCTGTTACATTTCAATGATAAACGTGATGATTTTAATAACGATACGAATTTAGGGTCGTCATCAAAACGGGAAGAACCCGAAAATGAAATGAAAGTTCTTAGTTCATTTATGGGTTCGCAAATGGTACTTTCGACGGCAATAGTCAATATTAAAGTTAGCGATGAATTAGTAGTAACAAAAATTCAGATACTAGGCAATGTATGATAGCAATGGATTCGGTTCAAAAATATCTAACCAAATTTTGGGCAATTGAAAAGAGGAACAAAAGTTCCTAACTGAAGAAGAAAAAAGAGCTGAAGAATTTTTTGACCACGGGACGTTACAATACACGTTTACCGTTTAATAATAAGATACATGAGCTAGGAGAATCTAGAATCTCCGCGGAACGACAATTTTTGAGCTTAGAAAAAAGATTAGATAAGAACTTGCCTTTAAAACAAGAATATATCAAAAGCATGCGGGAAGCCATAAAGTTGAAACATATGGTTAAAATCGAATCAAAGGAAGTTCCTAATAAACATTGTTTTTTGCAACAACAATCAGTGTTGAAAGAGTCTAGTGATACCACAAAATTGTGAGTGGTATTCAACGCTTCGGCCAAAACAAGTTCTGGCATATCATTAAATGACTGTTTAGATGTGGGTCCTATAGTGCAAAGCGGAAGCCTTGACATCTTATTGAGATTCAGGTAACATCGAATAGTAATGATATCGGATATTGAGAAAATATATAAGCAGGTATTGTTGGGCGATAGGGACACCTATTTTCAATTATTATTTTGGCGAGAAAATCGGAACAATGAATTGCAAATTTACAAAGTACCGGTGGTAATGTTTGGGACAGCATCCGCGGCGCACACGGCCACTAGTGTTTTAAGGGGGGCGTCTGGTGCAAACACCAAAAACGGCAATTTTTCAGCTACCACAACTTTTCACCACATCCATTTTTTTGCAATCTGAAAACTGATTCAGAATTTTTGATTCTTACCCTAGTGCATAAGATATTTTTAATTCCGTAGAAATAATAAACTTTGATGTGACATCGATTTGAAAGTAATAAAAAATGGGAAAAAGTGCTATTTTCAGCTACCAGAACTTTTGACAAACAAAATTTTTCGTGAATTTTTTAACTGAACTTGATTCTGTGGACTATTATCCATTTTATAAGATATTTTTTATCACCGAGAAAAAATGGAGAAAAACAGAGAAACAAAAATTCTAATTGAGAATTATCGCGTTTTTTCTACTTCTTGTAGTTTCAGAACTGAGTGCAAATTTACAAAGCTGACAACATATAATCATTATTTATACGCATTTTAAGGATGTCACGTGAAAAATTTTGCCTCAGATGAAATTCCTATCAAAAAATAGTGTGTTCAAAATTGGATAAATGTTGAAAATGTGCTGGTTTAGATGAATCGTATTATATTCAAAAATTGCTTCTTCATGTACAAACTTTTTTCCATAATTCAGAAAGAATATATCTTCTGTCTGTAATATATAAAATTCTCCAAAGTTCATGTTGTCATTTGGTTCTAATTTGTCTTGGAAATCGATACGGTTTTCAGTATATCTACTCTGAAAAAGTATAAAATTTGAGCAGAATCTGTAAAGCTAAAAAACTTGGAATTAATTTGGTTTTAAACTGACTTAAAACTTCTTATTTGTCCCATATTTTAATGAATCAAAAATAGCATTAAAAAATGCTGAGCGAATTTCAAAGTGAAAACACTTGTCGAAAACTCAGTAAAAAAACGCACACATCTCTTTCTCCGTCAAAGTATTGAGAAAGAGTATTCGTATTTGCAATGGAATAGTAGACCAACCCTGATGGCTAAAAATCATGCGTAAAAGATAAGGCGGCTTTAGGTATCTAGGCGCCTCAATTTGAAAACATGAGGACGGCAGTTTTTATGCGACTTCGAAACGATAGCTACTGTACGGCTGGTATCAAGTTCCGATATCTGGCGGCAAACGAAAAAGAAACTGATTTTGTCTAGTTCGTTTTTTTTTTATTATGTTTTTGCCAACATAAGTATCAAGTAATACGATTTATATCGATAGTAGTTTATTGATGACAATTATAAAAGTAACTTTACAAACGAATAATTTTTTTTTCGATGTGTTTTTTATAAAGAAATTGGGATCAGCGCGCTTACAAGACGGGATTCGTTCCGTCTTGCTGCTTCAATGCACTACCAAATATTTCGTTTTTCTCAATATTTACAATTTTAATCAAGAATTATTTCGAAATGATATTACCATTTGATTAATAATATAAATATTCGCGAATTCTTTGAAGGTGCGAACGATGGAAAAATTATCGATTTTGGTTACATATATGATTAGTTTCACATCTAAAAATCATTATTTATAATGAAAATAATTTATAATGAAAATAGTTTATAATTATTGTAAAAAAAAATAGTTTATTTCCACAAAAAAAAAGGACACAAATTATATTTCTACTGCACGAGGGAAGTCATTCTAAATATTGTGCAGAGAGAACGAGTCGTAGTGACGAATGATTCTTAGAAGCCATAAAGACATAACAAACAAATGAAGCCGATAACGGAACGACCAGAAAAGGACACATCTGGTTTGTTCAGAGAAAGTGGATAGACTACAGGGTATGTATCTATCTACCAATACCCATATTCATACATAATTTATATAAATAATTCGCAATGATTTGATGACATTAAATCAAATATGTGTTTCACTGAACAATATTCTACTTCCAATAAACCTTACGAAATTATTCGTATCGGGTATAATAAGTACCGATTTTTATTTCTCATAAATAAACAGAAAGATATATGTATTACATCGGAATCATATTTTATTCAGATAGGTATAAAAAAGTACTATTTTCAAATATGCTCATTGTAAAATTTAAAAATGTCATTGTAGAGCTATGATAAAGTTATATACGGAAGCAAACGTAAAATATCCTAAATACCTCACTGGGACGCGCGAATTCTTTATAGACGAATATTCAGGCAACACACACTACTTCTAAGGTAGTTCAGAGCTGCCCATCGTCTCCTCCCCGGTATTAGTTCGAGTCGCGTCTACGCAGCGCCATTCGTTCGTTCCTTTCACGAAACGAATCCCGGCCTTAAATAAATTGGCGGAAGACGAAAAAGATAAATATCCCTCAGCAAGTGTAATCCTACGTCGAGATTGTTATGTGGACGACGTGATTACCGGAGCGGATAGTTTTGAAGAAGCACAAAATTTACGCGAAGAATTAATAAACTTGACAAAATCGGCAGGTTTCAATTTAAGGAAATGGGTTTCGAATAATTCTGTAATCGTGGCAGACGAACACGAAAAGGTTTATAATTTAGACAGGTTTTCTGATAAGAACCCTGATACAAAAGCGCTAGGAATTCGATGGGACAATTTCTCAGATGAAATTCATTATGGAATAGATTACTCTAAGTTTGATAGGCAGGTAACAAAAAGGAATGTATTATCTTGCATTGCACAACTTTATGATCCTTTAGGATTATTGGGACCAGTCATTGTGGTCGCAAAAATGATCATGCAAAAATTATGGAAGAGTAACGTAAATTGGGATCAATCGCTACCAACTAATATTCATACATCATGGTTATCGTTAAAAAATCAATTGCAACTATTAAATGAGGTGCGATTCAGGCGACGAGTCATTATATCGGGCGCGGTGAAAATCGAAATGCACGGATTTTGCAACGCGAGCGAAAAGGCTTACGGGGGGTGCATCTATTTGCGTTCTATCAATGATCAAGGGCAGTCGGTTGTAAATCTGTTATGTTCTAAAAATCGTGTTGCTCCAGTAAAACCATTAACTATTCCGAAATTAGAGCTGTGTGCGGCTGTAATCCTGGCAAAACTCGTGAAATTTGTACTCAACGTATTGAGTAAACCCATCGCTAAAGTCGTACATTGGTCCGACTCTTCGATAGTTCTGCAATGGATTGAAACACATACGAGTCTATTGACAACGTTTGTGGCAAATCGAGTAGCTGAAATTAAAGAGTTAACAGGTTCTATGATTTGGAGGCATATGTCGACACAAGAAAATGTGGCAGACGATTTATCAGGCGGTCAATCACCTTCCGAATTTTTGAACAATACGAGGTGGAAATTAGGGCCTTGTTGGCTCAAAGAAGAGGAAGCTAGTTGGCCAGTATACGAATATAAACAAGTTCCTTTAGTAGAGTTGAAAACAGTTACGGCATCAACTGTGGAAAGAGAGGAACAATTTTTCGAAAATTATTCGAGCATCAAAAAATTGCAGCGTATCGTAGCATATTTGTTCAGATTTTGCAATAATTGTCGTTTTAATAAAAGTAAAACGTTTGGAAATATCACCATCAAAGAGTTGCGAAAAGCTCGGGAATACATTATTAAAACGGTTCAATCATAATATTTCATAATTATCAGGGAGCTTGAAATCATTCATTTCTTGTGCGAACGTTTTTGAATTTTTGATTGAAAATTTAAGTGTATGTATTAGTGATTCTTGACCCTCAAAATTATAAAAGAAAATTGGGAGGACATTTCTAAAAAAACTTCAATTCCAAAAAATAAATTCATTGAAATCATTGAATTTCTTTTTGATTCGAACTATTTTCGTTTCAACAAAAAATTTTATCGTCAAAAGTTTGGTTGTCCTATGGGAAGTAGTCTCAGTCCTATGCTTGCTAATTTTGCAATGAACAATCTTTTAAATACATCTATTACTAAATTAACTTTCAATTTACCATTCATCTATCATTATGTTGATGGCGTGATTTTGGCAATACCGTATGGAAAAGACGAAGAAATTTTAGATATCTTTAATAGTTTCGATGACAACATTAAATTCACGATTGAAAAAGAAAACAACAGATCAGTACCGTTTTTGGATTGTTTTTAGATTGGTATCAAAAACCATATTGTTCTGGACGATATATTAATCAAATTTCATATCAACATCCTAGTATCAAAACTAATACTATCATAAATTTGAAACGAAGAATTTTAGACATAACACATCCAAATTTCAGAGAGAGATTTTTAAAGAAATTATTCGATTTAATGAAGATGAATGGATACAATTCAAACTATCTGACGAGACTGATATATAAAAATTCTATTTCAAATCAAATTTCTAATGAATGTAATGAAATTTCTCGTTTTGCAGCACTTCCTTATGTCGTTGAATTATCAGGAGAAATTAAAAAAAAAATTTTGAAAAACAAAACGGACATAAAAATTTCGAATTTTAATATTACAACTAACAGAACGTTTTTCAATAGACATAAAGACAAACTCGACACAAAAAAACTGAAAAACATTATTTATAAAATAGACTGTAACAACTGCGACTTATGTTATATTGGACAGACTTCACAAGCACTTAACAAACGACTAAATCTACGTAAGAGTTGATGCACGCCTAAGACCAGAACGTTGTGCTTTCAATCTTCGTTAGCAGTACTATGTTTATTCGTCGTGCAACGTAGCAATTAAAATGAACGGACCACACGTTTCATCGATCGGTATCTCTCGTCAATTCAGTAGAAAAACACTTTTTTTTATTAGATTAATTTGAATTCAAAACATTGTTATAAATCTTACTGAGACCAGCTATATCTGCTTTATCGTTAATAGTGTTAGGAATTCTTTTGATATATATTGTTGTACAACCCTTAAACAATGGATCTATTATAATTAAGACTACGCTTAGTTAAGCAATTTCTGAATAATATAAATAAGATCGCCTTAAGCGCGCGCAGTTCAGTTGAGATCTACATTTCTCGTTGTCAAGATCATAAGTTGTACTTCCCCAATAATAAACGCAGTAAAAACGTTCGTCGTGCTTTATCTTACGTGGTTCCAATAGTGAATGTCGAAAAAACAAAATAGTTACGGAGCTACTATTTAAAAGCTGCCCTGGTGTCAGAAATAAACCTCCTTTTTTAAAAACTTATTGTGTGTATCAAGGAATACAACACAAAAACTGGTGTCAGTTAAGTGGGATAATTAAAGTGAAAGTCACAAAAATCACGAACAGTCCAATCACAAATCCTGTGATCATCTGTGCAGTGCCTCAGATCTACTAGTTCGAGATAACTTCAACATTTTCGGGAGCTACCAACCGGAAAGAAGAAGTGACCAACACGTAACCTGAGCGGAAGTTTTGAAGAAACCTTTTGCTGTGAGGACACCTCTTAACAGGCCGAATCCATCTGCCAACTCGCAAACCTCCTGTACCGACAATAATCCATATTGGGAAAAATCGTAAGTCTATTTTATTGAGCATTCTATATTTTGTTCTTATATTCCTAAACCATAATGTCAATAAATCAAGATAATCCTGATACAAACCAAGATATAAGGTCTGAAGATGGGGAAATAGAGCATATTCCTTTAACGGTTCTCTTCAAGTTCATTAAACAATTCAACGGGAAAGATCTGAACTCAACACATTTATTCAAAATGTAAATTCCGCATTTTCTCTGGCAAATGAGAATCAAAAAACGAGTCTTCTTTTATACGTCGTTGCACAGCTTTCCGCTAATGTCGTTAACGAAATCGACGTTTCTCAAATTGCATCGTGGACCGAGTTAAAAACAAAATTAAAACAATTCTACGGTCACAAAAAGCACCTCGTCCAAGCACACGAAGAACTCGAAACTATTAAGCAATTTCAATTCGAATCGATCACTGACTATTTCAAAAGAATCGAAAGAATAAAGAATGATTGCATTCAAGCAGAAGTAACTAATTGTCAAAATCCAATCGAACTTATAGGATTGAAAAAATCAATTCAAGAAACGGCATTAAGACGTTTCATTATTCATTCAAAAGCCGAAATAAGTCAAATGCTTCGAGCCAGAAATTTAAATGACATAAACGAAGCTTATTCGATTGCGCTACAAGAAGAAAAAATCATTAATTATACCCGTAAAAAGTCGAATAATTTCATAAATTCGCGAAATCAACAATTTTCCAATGGAAATAAATTCAATAAAATAAAACCTCAAACTCGTCAAAATCAATTGTATCAAAATAATAATTCTCAAAATCAACCTTCGACTTCATATTCAAATCAATATCCTGATCGCAATAATTCCAATCAACCAAACTCAAATTATCAGAGGAATTTTAATAATAAATTCTGCAGATATTGCAAACGAAATGGACATCTTATAGAAGAATGTAGAAAACGTCAAAATTCAAAAGTGAACCATTTAAACTCCAATCCGTCGACCTCGACGAATGTCCGAGATGCCGACGAACAAGTTCAAAAGACATTCAAGCCCAAAGTCCAATATTAATAAATAATAACAAAATTTCGTCTCAAATTAATGGAAACTTAAATACGCTTTCTTTTAAACTGCCGAATTCTCCTAACAAGAAAGTTATATTTTTAATTGACACTGGAGCTTCTGTTTCTCTTATCAAACATACGTCACTCATTCCTAGCGAGACTTATTTAGACACAGAAAAAACGGTAAAATTGCACGGTATCAATCCCAATATGCCAATCAAGACCTTGGGAACCACTGAACTAAATCTTTGTATTGATGACGAACAAATTCTTTTCGAATTCAATGTAATAAATGCAGACCGAATCCAAGCGCAATACGATGGAATTCTTGGTAACGATTTTTTCAGAGATAATAAAGCTCTCATCGATTATCAAAACAATAGAGTCAACCTCATAAATAAACAGATCAGTTTCAACAACGTAATTAAAGAAAAGATAAAACTTCCTCCGCGCACTGAGATCATATGCAAAGTCGATATAATTAATACAATAAAAGACGGTTTAATTTCGAGTCAAGAAATAGCCGACAGTGTCTTTATCCCAGATATACTAGCAAAAAACCTTAATCAAAGCGCTATTGTTCCTATTTTGAACGTAAGCTCAAATGAAATCATAATTGATAAACCAATTCTTAACTTGCGGGAAATCAAACCCATTACAGATAAAAATAATTGTTTTAAATACAAACGCAAATTCAATTTTTCATCTTCTCAAATACGAGACAAAATTTTAACAGAAAATATACGCAGTCAACATCTAAATCCGAAGAAACCGATTCAATTTTCAAATTGTGTAAAAAATATTCCCATTTATTCTACCTTCCGGGAGATGAATTAACTGCAACAAACACAATTAAGCATAACATACCAACGAAAACAGATATTCCATTTTCTTCTAAAAACTATAGATTACCTAAAATTCATGAAAAAGAAGCTAAAGAGCAAATAGATAAAATGTTAAATCAGGGTATTATCAGACCTTCTCGATCACCGTGGAATTCACCTATATGGATCGTTCCTAAAAAATTAGACGCATCAGAGAAACAAAAATGGAGATTAGTTTGTGATTTTAGAAAATTAAATGAATCCACTATCGGAGATACTTATCCTCTTCCAAATATCGAGAATATTCTAGATCAACTGGGAAATTCAATTTATTTCTCAACACTTGACCTTGCTTCGGGATTTCACCAAATAGAAATAGATGAAAAAGATAAACAAAAAACCGCAATCCTAACGCCTTCGGGACTTTATGAATTTAACAGGATGCCATTCGGTTTAAAAAATGCACCAAGTGAATTTGCGAGGTTAATGAACATTGTTCTATCAGGTCTCACAGGAACTAAATGTTTTTGTTATATGGATGACATAGTGATTTATGGATCATCATTAGAAGACCACAATTCGAAATTAGAAGCTGTTTTCAAAAAATTAGAGGAACACAATCTGAAATTACAGCCCGACAAATGTGAATTTTTAAGAAAAGAAATTAACTACTTAGGTCATAAGATTTCTGATAAAGGAGTAAAACCTGATCCTGAAAAAATTAAAGCAATCAAACTTATTCCAATTCCAAAAACCCAAAAACAAATAAAATCATTCTTAGGATTAGTAGGGTACTATCGCAAGTTTATAAAAAATTTCTCAGCTATTGCAAAGC
This sequence comes from Novius pumilus, assembly GCA_020654155.1. Lineage (NCBI taxonomy): Eukaryota > Metazoa > Arthropoda > Insecta > Coleoptera > Coccinellidae > Novius > Novius pumilus. The sequence continues at coordinate 16,335 of JAIFOV010000663.1, forward strand.
CATTAAATAATCTCTTGAAGAAATCTGTGAAATTCGAATGGAATACTAAATGTAACGAATCTTTTGAAACCTTGAAACAAATATTAACTGAGGAACCAATACTTCAGTTTCCCAATTTCGAAAATCCATTTATTTTAACTACCGACGCCTCAGACGAAGCAATCGGCTCGGTATTGTCACAAGGAAAAATATCACAAGACCTTCCAATTAGTTATTATTCGAGGACATTAAATAAAAGTGAGCGAAATTATTCAACTACAGAAAAAGAATTACTCGCCATCGTCGAATCATGTAAACATTTCAGACCATATCTATTCGGTCAAAAATTCTTTATTTACACAGATCATAAACCATTAGTTTGGTTACATAATTGTAAAGAACCTTCAAGTAGACTCCTAAGATGGAGATTAAAATTAATGGATTATAATTACAAAATCATCTACAAAAGTGGTAAAACGAATAAAAATGCGGATGCGCTAAGTCGAATAGTTTCAAATGAAACACGACAAATAAACCATTTGAATCTTGAAGACCTTACATTTGAAAATTTCAAATATTATCATCAAAGCGAACTTGACATTCCAAAGCCACAATTTACAAATGAACCATTTTCAAAACTCAAGAATTTTGTTGTTCCGATATCATGCGACCTTGCTCCTTCAGCAAAATACCTCGATTATATTAAGGAACATTTCCAAGATCTTCCAAAAAATCCGAATCTTCATGAAATAATTCGAAAAAAACGAAATCAAAATAATTTTTATTTGGCTTTCTTCAAAAAATTCTTTGACGAATCAGCCACATATGAAAATCTTTTCGAAACACTCTTCAACTTACGAGTGATATTACTACATTTTAAAGAAACGAAATTCGCCATTCCTGATATAACAAAATATAAACCGAATGAAATTATAAAACAAGATACTTTCTTTACCTTATTACATTTTTTATTCAAAGACTTTCAATATCAGATTCTCGAAGAAGAAAGAATAACAATAACGGATGAAAATCTCATAAAAACAATTCTCTTCGAAAACCATGACTCAACTATTGGTGGTCATCAAGGATTTGAAAGAACATATCAAAAAATTCGACAATCGTATTTTTGGAAAAATATGAAGTCACAAATCAAAGACTATATCAAACGATGTGAAATTTGTCAAAAATCAAAAACCGATTTCAAAATAAATAAAAGCCCTATGCAAATAACTACAACGTCATCGATGTTTTGCGAACAGATTGCATTAGATATAGTAGGTCCGCTACCAGAAACAATTTCAGGAAATAGATTTATCTTAACAATGCAAGACGACCTTACTAAGTTCATACAAGCATATGCAATGCAAACACATGACGCATTAACAGTTGCAACATACTTTCTCAAATTTTGTACACAATTCGGTTTTCCTACAACAATTCTCACTGACCAAGGAACTGAATTCACTTCTCAAATTTTCAAAGAAGTAAATAAATTAATGTCAATAAAACATAAACAAACTACCCCATATCATCCACAATCTAATGGTGCTCTAGAAAGAACACATCTTACTCTAACAGATTATTTCAAATGCTATATTAACAAAGACAATACAAACTGGGACGAATTCATAACTTTTGCTACATATAGTTATAATATTGCTGTCCACAAAGCTACAAGAAAAACACCTTATGAATTAGTTTTTGGCCAACAACCCCGAATCCATCGTTAATTAAAAACCAACAACAAAACCAAATTATTCAGACCTAGCTAACGACATTGCAAACAAATTACGAATAGTAAGGGAAACGGCAAAAGAGAATCAAATCGAGGCCAAGCATAAGTCAAAAGAATATTATGACAAAAGCCACTATCGAACTTATAATTTCAGTGAAAACGACCTAGTTATCGTATACGATTCTCTCTCAAATGCGAGGAATAAAAAACTCTCCCCTAACTACAAAGGACCGTATAAAATCGAACAGGTTCATAATAACCAAACCGCCACTTTACGTATTTCAAACACGAAATTAAAAACATATCATTTTAATCAATTAAAACCCTATCTTGTTTCAGGACAAGCAAAAGATAATGAGGAGTCTATGTAAAACATTCATCTTCCTTACCATTCCTTTAATAGTTTCATCCCAAAAAGGCTACGAAATCAAACCAATCAATTCTTCAGCTGGTATCCTTTACCATAATTTAGGAGAAGCACAAATTTCCAATCAAGATCACAAACTCCTAACCTTTTATAATTTATCACATATAGAAAAACAAATTGCGGAATTACGAAAATACTACGATTTAACGGATAAAATATGTAGTACAGCAAAAGCAGAATCAATTACAGGAGAATGTAATGCCCAAATACGGTTTATTGGAACCAAACAGAAAATAATAAACGAAAATTTTAGAATAATCTCACATCACCTGAATTTACAAAAAACTCGCAAACGCAGAGGCATAATTAATGGCGTAGGCAGCGCTTTCAATTGGCTCTTTGGAACTCCAGACGCAGATGATGCTCAGTTTTATTCAGATTCAATAAATCAATTGATTGCAGACAAGAAGCAAACGCATGTATTAATGCAACAACAAGTATCAATAATGTCTGAAACAATTTCCAATTTCAATAATTCGTTTGTTAGAATGAACGAAAATATAGCAAGTTTAAATAAAAATCTCGTTAAATTTAATAAGTTTGCGAACGACATGCAAGATGTGAAAATTAAACTCGAAATAGAAAATGTTCTTATATCACATTTAATACAATTAATCGAAATGAGCGATGAGCTAATGACAGTCACGGAAAGATATGTAAACGATATTTCATTATTGCAATATGGAATCATAAATTATAGATTATTATCACCCGAACAATTGTTCAAAGAACTTGAAAAAATAGCAGTACAATCGAAATTACCGATACCATTAACGAAAGAAAATATTTACCTTTATTACAAGAACATAGATGTGAATTCTTTTATAAAAGATAACATACTTATCATTGTTTTCAAAATACCATTAATATCGTTATTCAATTTCAATTTGTACCAAATGTTTCCCTTACCAACTGCTCATTCAGAAGATAAAAATCTCTTTTCCTATATTGAACCTTCAAAACCATATATCCTTGTTTCTTCCATAAGAACAACTTATTTAATGCTTGATAATCTGGACCACTGCAAAGTGACGTTACCCAAACAATGGATATGTAAAAACATCCCTACATTAAAGAAGCCAGAAAACAATCAATGCGAATTCGAACTTCTATTACAAACTACGACTTCAATATCAAAATCCTGTCAAGTCAGAAACATCGCCGCCGAAATGGAACTTTGGCACCAGATCGACAAAAATCAATGGGTCTTCATAACTTCAACCCCATGCCAATTATCGATACTTTGTGAAAAGTATCACCCACGTCAAGAACTCCTTCGAAATATGGGTCTTCTCGAACTTTCTTCAGGATGCAAAGCCTACACAAAATATGCAACATTAGAAGCTACTTATTCCATCATTGGAAGTAATCTCACACACGAAATTCCAAGTACCGACATCAGCGAAGATGAATGCTGCTCCAAATTGAAGAAAAATCTCACCTCAATGCAATCCATCTGGAACCAATCAACTTCACGAACATCGATCTACACGAATTAAGATACGCCCAACATAAGTTACAAGAATTCGACGAACAGATTCAACAGCAGCTAAACAAGCCGTACATCATCAAACAATCCTCATGGTACACAACCTTAATCAAGATTCTTCTTGGACTTCTAGCCGCAATAATTTGCTACAACTTTCTCAAATGGTGCGGAATTATACGACTACTAAAGAATCTCTTCTGCTGCACACGAGAACCGAAAGCAATCGAAGTTTCTCCATGCCTCCAAATATTCAACCAATGTCATAGGAAGCCAGTCCAGCACCCCATCGAAGTTTACTACAAGTCCGAGAGAAAACCAGAAGAAGACGAAGCCACTTCAACCAATTCGCTAAGACGATCCAAACGACTCCAGAAGAAGATATTAGTGAATCAAAACTAGTGAAGTGAAGTGAACTTTAAAGTCGCTATTGTTTTAATCGTATTTTTAATTTTTAACTTTCAATTTTAATTTTCTCTTCTATTTAAAATGTATCGAAAATTTTCCTAAGGGGGGAAGTGTTGTACAACCCTTAAACAATGGATCTATTATAATTAAGACTACGCTTAGTTAAGCAATTTCTGAATAATATAAATAAGATCGCCTTAAGCGCGCGCAGTTCAGTTGAGATCTACATTTCTCGTTGTCAAGATCATAAGTTGTACTTCCCCAATAATAAACGCAGTAAAAACGTTCGTCGTGCTTTATCTTACGTGGTTCCAATAGTGAATGTCGAAAAAACAAAATAGTTACGGAGCTACTATTTAAAAGCTGCCCTGGTGTCAGAAATAAACCTCCTTTTTTAAAAACTTATTGTGTGTATCAAGGAATACAACAATATCATCTCGTGGAATTCTCGTTTTCGCTTATGACGCTCTGTTCTTAGAATTGCAGTCGACGAAAAATCGAATTTGTGTTTCAAAGTTTTTTAATGTTTTTTTAACTCAGTGACGTTTCTCTTGTCGTATTTGTGCCCATTTAAGCGACCTTGTAAATCAATATATATTGGACAAACAAGTCAAGATTTACATTCCTCAGCGTTGAATTGGCCACAGAGGTCCAATAGGATGGCCTGCACGGTCTCCGGATTTGACACATTTTTTTCGTATGGGGATACTTGAAATCTGAAGTGCTTCTGTGCCAAATAACTTAGACGACTTCCAGAGAAATATCGAAAAGTATAATCAGTTGACACCAGAACTCTTTCGAGATGTTCGCAGAATGTTTGAATCGCGTTTGTTTTATTGTATGGAACTGAATGGAGAACAATTCGAACATTTGAGTTGAACGGCTTTGAATTTCATTGCTCGATTTCGAAATAAGAACATCATAAAGAAAATTCGTTTTAATCCAACATTTTCCATTAAAGGAAATCAAAATTCACATTATTGGGAAGAGATTCAAAATGATCTGTCACTCGATCCTATTTCCTATTCAAATTCATGGGTTTAAAGCTCTCCCTCGTAAGGGATTGCTTTTCTCAGACTCAAGAGTATATCAAAATGTGTCCTCCTCCAAACATTATTGAACGTATTGGATTGAATTCCTGTGATAGTGACTGAATGATAAATATCAAGGGTAGCTCCTTTTCATTGAAGCACACTGTACATATCTAATATTGATTCATGGCAGATAATCACTTCTTAACACGTTGACTGCCGCAGTGTTATGAAAATTTTGGGTCCCCCAGGCCATATTTGTTTTCTCGCAGAAAATGACAGAAAATATGTTTATATTTCACAGTTTAATGATATTTTGGGAAAAAAAGGGTTTTTGTATATTTTCTCGCATTTTTTATGAAGGCACAGCATGTGTGCCACGATTCCTGAAGGCAAATTTGTTGTGTACACGCCATATGGCACAAATACGGTGCCTTTACTTACTTCATTTTTTGTGTTGAAACAAGTTGCAAATTTATGGACCTCAGTCTCATTAGTATCAGTTTAGTACGAACTGTGAAGTTCCAAACCGTGAAAAATGTCTTCCTATGAAGAAATTCAAAGCAAAGTTCAAAATTGTGGAATGAGTGCGTGTCAGATGAAGATGCTGAACCGTTTAGTGATAATTCGGAAGATGAATATTTACCATCAAATTCCGAGAGTTATTGTGATGTGTCTGAGACAAAATCACCTGACAGAAAAAAATCACGTAAAAGCTCTAATTTTCCGTCAACTCCTAAAGATACATCCAGTAGAAATGAACCATCAACATCTACAAGTACGCCGAATGCAGACCCTGTAAGCGAAACGATAGAATACGTAGTGCAACATTATTGCGATGTCTCTAGTGACTCCGAAGACGACAAAGAAAATGATGTGAATAATGAAAATGGAAATGAAAATATCGAATGGAAAGATGTAACTGGACAATACCTAAAAAATTTCGAATTTCGTGAAAGGAACCTGATATTTACGAAAATTTTTATGATAAGGAACCATTTGATTTTTTCAAAATATTCTTTACCGATTCACTTATGATGCATATTGCCACTGAAATAAACATATATGCGGCACAGTGTATTGAAAATAACAAATTTGAAAAGCCCCGCCTAAATCACTGGTTCGATACAAATGAAGAAGAATTGAAAATATTTTTTGGTATATTGTTATGGATGGGTTTATCCAGATTTCCTTCGATTCCCAATTATTGGTCGAAATCTAAGATATATAAAAATGACATCAGTAAAAAAATGTCCAGAAACAGATTCGAGTTATTACTACGAACATTGCATTTCAGTGACAATCAGTCTACCAACAGATAACAAGCTGATAGATTATACAAAATAAATCCACTTCTCGACATTCTCAATGAAAGATACCAGTACGCTATGATTCCCGAAGAGGAAGTTTGCATCGACGAAACGCTTGTACCTTTCCGAGGCAGAATAATTTTTCGGCAATATTTGCGTTATAAGCGTCACAAACTCGGTATAGAGTTGTACAAGTTATGTCTGAAGAGAGGCTATACTTATAATCTCAGCATTTATTGCGGTAAAGACAAAGGAAATGCAAATGTATCTGCTCCAACAAAAGTTGTTTTGGACCTTATGAAGAATCTGCTATATACCGGAAGAATTCTCTATACAGATAATTTCTGTACGAGTGTCAAACTTGCTCACGAACTACTTCAAAAACAAACACATCTGGTTGGAACACTGAGATCTAACAGAAAACTGAATTGCAAGGATGTAATCGATGCAAAATTGAATAAGGGCCAAATTATCGCAAAGGAAAGTAACACTGGTGTGGTGCAACTAAAATGGAAGGATAAGAGAGATGTTTTAGTGCTGAGTACTAAACATACATCAGAAATGGAAAATGTACGTAATTCACGAGGGGAAAGCAATGAAAACCCGAAAATCATTGTGGATTACAATAGGAGCAAATCTTTCATACATCAATCGGATCAAATGACTGCGTACAACACCCCCCTTCGACGGGGTTTGAAATGGTATCGAAAACTCGCAATTGAACTGGTATTAGGAACGACACTTGTAAATGCCTTCATTGTCTATACAGAAGTAACACAACAAAAAAATAAGCACTGCTAAATTCAAGGAAGAATTGATTTCACTAATGCTCGATTTACAAGATGAACCGACAATAGATCAACTCCAATTTCACGAACTTCAGAATACAAATATTCGTCGTTATTGTGTTGTTTGTTACGAAAAATTAGCTAAAGATGAGGGAACGCAAGTGGCTCAACGTAAAACTCCAAGATCTACTTATCAGTGTGTAGCTTGTAACAAAAACTTCTGTGTAACATGTTTTTTCAATCGTCATAACAGTTCACTCAAACAAGAATTTCAGAAAAACTTCTTCATATTTATGTTTTTTAGTTTATTGAGTTATTTATTGGTTCATTTTATCGATAATATGTTTATTTATTTCAATGGTATTTCTGTTTTCTTATAATATTTGATAATAAATCTGAAAACAATACGTAGTTTTTTCAAAGACACTATTTATCATATAAAATTGAAACGACATATAAATTTCCGGGGTTTTGCGGATTGAGGCCACCCAGACCATCGAATTCAAAATCCCATATAAATATATAGTCGTCAAGGCAAACACGATGTGCCACTCAACGGTAACTATGCCAGCCAAGCATGGCACAAATGTTGTGCCTCAAACCCCCGAAGACCAAAATATCGAGACACATGTGCAGTGCCTTGCGGCAGTCAACCAAAGTTATAATAGTGAACATAATAAGTGATAATATTCTTCTTTCTCAAAAACCTTTTGGGATTCGTATTAAAGCATCGTCCTAGGATATAGGAAATATTGTTCCTGTAAACCATACCATGCATTCGCTCTATCGAAATGAAATCAATCGCTATGAGGACGTACCGACGCGAGGCTGTGTACAATAAAAGCATCTGACCAAAGCATGGAACAAAAATTCAAAGGAATATCATTCAACGGAGTGAGTTGTCAATCATCATTAGTGAAGTGAAGAAAAAATCGATAATAAAATTTATTTTGATGTCAGAGTGAGTTATTGTTAACTTAAACAACTGGCTCATTGTCGCCCCGCATGCCCCTAGATCCGGTTCTGCACAACGACCGTTTTCGCTTCGTCGTCGAACGCCTAATTAAAGATCAAATATCTCGAAAACTATGAGACGTATCTAAAAAATTTTCCACACTAATTTTTCGTGCGTAATGAGGTTTAGTGTTGAAATAGTGTATCAAAATTAGTAATACTAACGCCATCTATGTAAAAAGTATGTAACTGATGTATTGTCAAAATAGAAATAAAATAGTCAGTCTGTTGCGAATACTCGACGTGTCTTAATAGGTTATGGGCCGCTCCCACATTTATCAGTTATTTTAATAGTTTAAAATAGATAAATAGTGCACTAGTATTGCAAAAAAATGGCTACGAACTATATTACCAGTGTGCCAAAGTTAAAAGGCAGGGAAAATTACGACGAGTGGTGTTTTGCTGCTGAAAACTTGTTGGTGCTAGATGGAATGGACAAGTACATCAAACCGCCAACTGGATTTGAAGTTAAACCAGTGGAAGATGCAAAAACGAAGGCGAAGCTTATTTTGACGATAGACCCAGTATTGTACGTGCATATCAGAAATACCCAGAGCTCAGCTGAATTATGGACTAAGTTAAAGACCATGTTTGACGACTCGGGATTTTCTAGAAAGATCACCTTGCTTCGACATCTAATATCCATAAGACTTGAAAACTGTGATTCAATGGTAAGTTATGTGACTCAAATTGTCGAAACAGCGCAAAGGCTGAATGGCACAGGATTTACAATTACGGATGAATGGGTTGGGTCATTATTATTGGCTGGCTTGTCGGAACGATATTCTCCAATGATAATGGCAATAGAACATTCGGGAATTCTGATAACCGCTGATATCATTAAGTCAAAATTACTTGACATGGAAGTTGTCAATGTCAACGACTCAGAATATAATGCAGAAGGTGCTGCATTCACGGCTAGAGGAAAATATAACTCTGGCAACACTAAGCAAAGAAAATTTGGAGGTAACCGCGGTATGCCAACGTCAGATAAGAAAGTAACAAGTGATACAACCAAAACAAAAGAAGTTACATGTTACAAGTGTAAAAGTAATGGACATTACAGAAATCAGTGTCCAATGTTGAAGAAAAGCGCTAGCAAATGCGTGTTTAATGTTGTTTTCTTCAATGGAAACTTTAACAAGGAAGATTTTTACGTGGACAGCGGGGCAAGCGCACATCTCACAGTAAACAAGGATTGGCTGAAAAACATGTGTAATTCGCCGTGTTTATCTGAAATTGTTGTCGCTAATGATTCAAAAGTCCCAGTTGTTTGTTCCAGAGACGTAGAAATAGTGTCAGATTTGGATTGCCACATAACTGTAAAGAATGTGCTGTGTGTTCCTAGTTTGACAACAAACTTAATATCAGTAAGTGAGCTTATCAAGAATGGCAACAACGTCATATTTAAAAATGAATGTTGTTATATACGTGACAAAAATGACGATTTAGTTGCGATAGCTGATTTAACCAACGGTGTATATAAGTTGAGGTTACAAAAACAGCATTGTTTGTTGACATCTCCAGCTATCACAGGACATTTATGGCATCGAAGATTAGCTCACATCAACAGTCAAGATATGAACAAGATGAAAAATGGAATAGTAAATGGCATATCATATGAAGGTTCATTTAACATATCAAAGTCACAATGTAAGACATGTTGTGAGGGAAAACAAATGAGATTTACTCATAAAGGTGAAAGAAGTGCTGAACCTTGTCACAGAATACATAGTGATTTATGTGGACCTATGGAGGTGAACTCATTAAATGGCAACAGATACTTCATGCTGTTAATTGATGATTATAGTCGGATGACTTTTATATATTTTCTTAAACAAAAGAGTGAAGCTTTCAACAAATTTAAAGAATTTAAATTGCTTGTTGAAAATCAGCAAGGTAAGAAAATAAAAATATTTCACACGGATAAGGGCTTGGAATTTTGCAACCGTGAGTTTAGTAATTACCTGAAGACTTTTGGCATTATACACCAGACTACAAACAGCTACACACCCGAACAGAATGGTATTTCAGAAAGGGCTAACAGAACAGTGATAGACAAAGCCAGATGTTTACTGTATGATGCAAAGCTAGACAAGAGATTTTGGGCAGAGGCAGCAAACACTGCAGTTTATCTAAAAAATCGGTCTATTGTGTCAGGAGCTGAGAAAACACCATTTGAGCTATGGTATGGTAAAAAACCTGATCTTAGCCATATTAGATTGTTTGGCAGTAAAGTGATGATGCATATCCCCAAGGAAAAGCGTTTTAAGTGGGATAAAAAGGCTATGCAACATATCTTAGTGGGATATGGAGAAGATATCAAAGGATACCGGTTGTATAATCCTCACAAGAAGACCATAGTTACCAGCAGAGATGTTGTTGTAATGGAAGGTGAGACCATGGACGGTAACTCCGATGAAAGTTTGGCTATCTGGATACCAGATGAAGCATCATCAAGCGTCATGGAGAAGATGAGCAACACTTCAGTGGGGGAGTTCAGTCCTGTCCATATAGAAGGTGAAGATAATGATATATCTTCAGATTCTTCAGTTTATGGGGATGTTGATGAAACCTTGATAGAACCTCAGACAACCGAGGACCCCAAACAAGTCATCCAGCATACATTAGGCCAAGATGCACAGAGCAAACGACAGAGGAAGAAGCCTGAACGATATGGATTTAACAATATGTGTGTTTCTAGTACAGTTCCAGCAGCTGAGGAAATATCACTCTCAGAGGCTCTGGAGGGTCCTGAGAAGGAGCAGTGGCGACATGCCATGACTGAAGAATTCCAGTCGTTCGAGGACAATGATGCATGGGAACTAATTCAGAAGGTAATGTATCAATTGTAAAATGTCGGTGGGTTTTACCAAAAGTTTGATGTGGACAATATAGTGCGTTATCGAGCAAGGCTAGTAGCTAAAGGCTTTTCTCAAAAACCAGGAATAGACTATAATGAAACTTTTTCGCCTGTTGTGCGTCATTCAACTTTAAGATTGTTATTTGCACTTAGTCTTAAATTGAGAATGAGTATCACACATTTGGATGTTACTACAGCCTTTTTAAATGGTTTTCTGAAAGAAAATATATATATGTCAATACCTGAAGGTTTTGCAAACAAAAGTGGGGGAAATGTATTAAAATTAAAGCGGGCAATTTATGGTTTAAAGCAGTCTTCATTAGTATGGTATGAACGGGTTAAAGATTGTCTTTGTGAATTAGGCTTTGGAAATAGTAAGTATGAACCATGTTTGTTTGCGAAAACTGATGGTAAAGTTAAAATAATAGTAGCATTATATGTAGATGATTTTTTAATTTTTTCAAACAGTGATATTGAAACTGAAACGTTAAAAAAATTTTTAGGATCAAAGTTCAAATTAAAGGACTTAGGACCTGTAAGACAGTATCTAGGCATGAGAATAAATTTAGATAAAAATAAAAATGTAATAACTTTAGACCAAAATCAGTATATTGAACAGTTAGCATCTAAATTTCAAATGTCTGATTGTAAGCCACAAAGTACTCCAATAGGACCAAAATTAAATGTACAGAAATCTAAAGAATGTTTACCTGATGTACCTTATCAAAAACTTATTGGAAGTTTAATGTACTTGGCAGTATTAACAAGACCTGACATTGCCTATGCAGTCAGTTATCTCAGCCAATTTAATAATTGCTATAATATTAATTGTTACAACTATGCAAAACGAATTTTGAGATATCTGATTTGTACCAAAGATTACTGTTTAAAATATAGTAATAGTGACACTGATCTACAAGGTTATGTAGATAGTGATTGGGCAAGTGATGCTCTAGATAGGAAATCTTACACCGGTTTCTGTTTTGTGATGTCCGGATCGGCCATTTCTTGGCAAAGTCGGAAACAGAGCACTGTAAGTCTTTCCAGTACAGAGTCAGAATACACAGCTTTGTCCGAAGCTTCTAGAGAAGCTGTATATTTAAGAAATTTGTTACATGAAATTACAGGAAAATTGTGTGCAATTAATTTGTATTGTGATAACCAGAGTGCATTGAAACTAGCATCTACTCATCAGAGTCATAGTAGGTCTAAACATATAGATGTACGTCATCACTATATTAGAGAGGTTGTTAAGAATAATTATGTAAAAATTAATTATGTTCCTTCTCAAGAAATGCCTGCAGATCTTTTGACCAAAGGTTTGTGTTCTGTGAAACACTATAAATTCATGCACATGTTAGGTTTATTTCTATTGTAATTTCTTATTAGTTGTTCAGTTTATTTTGATAAGTGGGGGTGTTGAAATAGTGTATCAAAATTAGTAATACTAACGCCATCTATGTAAAAAGTATGTAACTGATGTATTGTCAAAATAGAAATAAAATAGTCAGTCTGTTGCGAATACTCGACGTGTCTTAATATTTAGTATAAGACGAAAATTGAGAATTGATGATATTCTCTATTCTTTCAGTTTACACTACAATGTCGCAAACCCCATGAAGGGATAAATGGGTAAACTACTTACGTGAAATTATTTCAAATAAGATTTTTAAATTTTTTAACACCAACAGTTCAGTAAATATTCCAATCAGGAGAGACATGTTCCAGTGCTAAATAAAAAAAATAATTACAGGTAGTGAACAAGTGGAAATTGTTGAGGGTTGTGAGTACAATATGAGGTTTCCATAAGGACTGCTATCGAGCGTCCTACGGGGTGGGGGTGCAGTTCAAAGTTTCGAAATCACACGTTTTCGCTTCTAAATTTTAAATTTTAATTTTCTTGACAATATCTTCAAACAAAGGTTTTAGATATCAGAAAAACCTTCAATTTGAGTTTAGTTTTGTTCAATTTGGGTTGACGGCGAACTAGAAAACTCTAAAAAAATTCTCAAAATAGTCGTTTTTTGCAAACGTGACATTTACGACGCCAAATTTTTTTTGATATTTTCCAACATTTTAAAATGAAGCTTTTATTTATAACATCAAATCAAACTTAATGAAAACAAAAATTATGACGTTCATCGTTCACGAGATATAAGGTCTGTGTTTTTTGTAAATGTCTTCAAACAAAAGTTTTAGATAACAAAAAATTTCGTTTCGTTTTATTTGGGTTGACGGTTAAAAATAAAACTGCAGAAAAGTTCTCAAAATAGGCGTTTTTTGCAAACGTAAAATTTACGACACTAATTTTGTTTCGATATTTTTCATCACTTTAAAATGAAGCTTTTATAGCATCATATCAAATTGAATGAAAAAAAATTATAACATTAACCATTCACGACATATAACAATTTGTTTATAAAAAACTGCCTTTTTCACGGGGAAACGTGCTAGTTGTCGGCAATACTTTTCGATTTTTTTTGATTGAGTATTATACTTGAAGAGGCATATTTTACATTACTGAATATGTTTTGACTAGAAAATGCGAAAAAGTTTATTTTTTGCAACATTTTTTTCCATAAACAAACTGCCTCAGACGGTTTACTTTGATCTTCAGAAAGTCCATTTTCTCGCGAATGAAAATCAGCATTGAAATGAAGAACCTGACCCTTTAAGAAATCTTCTACGACTTTTCAGACGCGAGATGCATTTTTTTTCTTGAAAACATCACAGTGGCTTCATTAATTGGGGATCATACTTTTCCTAATGAATTATATTTTATTATGTTAAATGAAAAGTAAGAATATGCCTGTTTTTGATACAAATAAACAGGTGACAATTTGTTTCGTTCCCGTTGCATACTCATCTGCAATCCAAATGGAGGGGGATTCCAATCCGTCCCGTCGACGTAGTCGGCATTTTGCTTTGAAACTCGAATGGGTTGTTGTTTGTTATTTTGGATTAAGTTTTTCAAAACAATCGCGCGAAGATTATGAAGCTAGCCACGACTACGATACGCGCCGAACCGCTATACCTTGAGGACCCTACGACCGCAAGACGAGAATGCGACGACCCGTCCAAATTCTCATTTTTTTTTCCTAGAAACACATGGATTATTTCATATTCCTTTGAAGCAACATAAAATATAATTCATTGGGAAGACTATGAACTTGAATTGATTCCTAAATTGTTGTTTATAAAGCCACTGTGATGTTTTTAAGAAAAAAATGGAACTCGCGTTCAAAAAGTCGTAGAAGATTTCTTGAAGGGTCAAGTTCTTTATTTCAATGCTTATTTTCATTTGCGAGAAAATAGAAATTCGGAAGATCAAAATAAACAGTCTGAGACTATTTGTTTATAGAAAAAAATGTACCTTATTTTCAATGTTGTATAAAATAGTCTTTTCGCATTTTCTGAAAACTTTGTTTGAAGATATTTTCAAGAAAATTAAAATTAAAATCTAGAAGCGAACACGTGTGATTTCAAAACTTAAAACTGCACACCCACCCCCTAGGACGCTCGATAGCAATCCTTATGGAAACCTCATATTGTACTCAATATCCTCAACAATTTCCACTGGGTCACTACCTGAAATTAATTTTTCCCATGAAATTTCTCCATTGACTAGACTTAAAGGACATTTTAAATTTTTTTGAAATGCACCATTTGAATAGATATGGGAAAAATTTCTTACTTGTTCAATTTGTGCTTGTCCATGATGAGGTGATTTCGCCACTTCCTTCAAAGTTCCAGTTATTGCTACATAATTCTGTAAACTAGACGAGTTCTGTTGACTTGGTAAGCTCGTTTCAAGTTGTATTGTCTGCGTGCTGGAAATTACTTGGTTGGATCTTGAACTAATGTCTTCCTGTTCACTGCTTTCAAGCTTATTAATAGAGTCCTTTATATAAACCATTCCAGATTTTTTAAAATCATCAGTGTATCGGAAATTTTTGAAATAGCTCGAGAGCATCGCTTCTGAAGATAAACATTCTTGTTTGAAGGAACAGAAATCTTCTAATATTTTCAAACAGGCAGAACAGACGATTTTCGGCAGGAAGTCATGTTCGTGAATCTACGATTTGGTAAATCCATAATTCGGTAATAAAAAATTCGTGCTGTCATACTTACTGAAAGTAACAGACATGACTGAATTTTATTCAGTAGTTGTATTTTTCTACCTTCTTCTTGGAAGATATAAGTTTTATCATTTTCTTTGCTGGCTGGACTAGCGCATAATCTGCAAAGTTCGTAAAAACTAACTCGTTTATACCCTGACATTTTCAAGAAATCCCAAGATATTTTAATTCCACTTTTACATTTTCAAACAATTTGTTTATAACAATTTTTGGTTTGACAGAAAAATTTCTATTGAACTGACAAAGGACAGCTGTCATTAAATCAAAATTGTCAGGAACTCGAGTGATTTTTCGCAACCAAAATCGGAAGAAGCCATCTTGGTACTATAGTATTGACGCTAAGAGAGCAATCACGTTCAAAAATTTTGAAAACTCGACATTCCGACTTTCGCTAGAAGAAGTGGAAATAGTCTAGCATACCGGTTTCCGAATTTGTGGCGGCTAGATAATATCAGAGAGTATAGAATATTCTCTACTCTCTGATAATATTAAAGGACCACATATGTGAAATCAAAAGTGTCGAGAGCGAATATTTGCCGAGATAATAGAGACTTATTGCAAAATGACGTTGATAAATGATCCGTTATTTCAGTTTGACATTGCAACAACCAACATTATTACTGTATACGTTAAATTGACAGCAAATCAAGCGCAGTACCGGAACGGAATAACCTATCCTTTATTAGAGATTAGAGAGTTATTGCAACTCCTGACATTATTAATGCATACTTCATTTTGACAGTTAGGCATGTGCATTATTGAAATCATTCAACGTCTCCTTTATTAACGTTAAACGTCAGAGGTTATTCAATACATGAGAGTTATTGCAACAACCAACATTATAGACCGCGCAAGCGTGACGTCACCACCAACGAAATGTCAAAAGCAGTTTCCAAACAAACATTTAATTGCATTGAAAAGCCCATAAGCGATTTTTTGAAAGCGTATAGGCAGGCTTTTGGTTTGAGGAAAGTGCATGAATCTAAAAAAAAATTATTGTAATACAAGCTTTGATCAAGCCTGAGCCCAAAAATACCACTCTTATCACTGAGAGATGTACCGTTCAAAAATTATAGCCAAAGTGTCTAATGAATAATGTTACAAAAAGTCTTTTCATTAACAGTCAGTTTTTTAAGTTTTTGCTGTTCGATACGTAATGGAAATACAATGTTTAAGAAATACTTCGTGTTTTTATTTAGTGCTAACAAGATTTTATGTACAAAGGTAATTTCATAAAATGACAAGTTATTTTTGTTGGTATATAGATAATTCTGGGTTAAGTGTGATGACTTTTCCAACGAGCGGCAATTTTTATTTACATTTCTGTTGTTTTGGACTACCTATTTTAACAAAGGCTGTAATATTGATAAAAGATATGCCTCTTCGATCTTATAGGTCTATTGTGTATCGTTTCACTAAGAGAGAAAATATCTTTTGAATGTATTTTATCCCCAGTCCAGAGCATCAGTCATGTAACTGAAATTCACTTTACTGTGGCAGAATAGATAAATGATTTACAGCACCCAGTAATCTTATAGAAGGGGTCAGTTAGATAACTACCTACACACACTGTTCCTTTTTTCGTTGCTGTGTACATAATTCTGTATTAACTGTGATACATTCTTCAAG
This sequence comes from Novius pumilus, assembly GCA_020654155.1. NCBI lineage: Eukaryota > Metazoa > Arthropoda > Insecta > Coleoptera > Coccinellidae > Novius > Novius pumilus. The sequence goes on from JAIFOV010000663.1 coordinate 33,144, forward strand.
TGATATAAATGATAACCGTGAGGGTTTTAAAAAATGCACTCTGCTCTACTGTTTGAGGTGTGTGGATAGACCATATACAGGGATCATGTACTTAAGTACTAACAAAAAATACTTCGTTATATTATTCGTTTTCGTTCATACATCATTTAACGAGCAGTCTTTATTCATATCACTGACATTCTGGACTGTGAATGTTATTATTAAAGGCTCTGACATGGATGCTTTGCCATTCATGAAACAGATGTCACTTTTTTTGTCATTTTATTCATCTCTCTATCGTGAATACCATCATTCACGGATTACCCGCCTTTTCACTTTTAATTTTTCTCGGTCCAGAGAGATATAGATGACAATCGCCCTTTCTATTTTTTGTTTTTGTTCATACATATTTTATCTGTCATACATTTTTTGATGAGCGGTTTTTTTATACCTGCATTAATTAATTATTAAGTCGTCATTTTGGATCAGTAGCGGTATTATCAAAGAATTTAATCATGAAAAATGTATAGATGGGTAACATACTGTTATTTGAAGAAAAACTCTTAAATTATATTATTGTTCTAATTATATACATATTTCACATTGAAAGTCAGCTGCAATTGGTGTTTTGATGATTTTTAGTATAGAAAAATTTAATTTTAAATTTTGATGTATTTCTGATCTATTTGTAATAAAAAATATTCAACTTCAGCATTGCTTTATAATTTATATCCTATATTCTAAAGAATAAATCTAGCCAAGGTCAAACAAAGTTTTTTCGAAAAATTGAGGTTCCAGAGATGACTCATCTGTTACAGGAACTTAAAAGTTATATAAAGAGGTGAAAGTTTGTCATGAAAGGCTTGTGATAACTTTTAAGTTATGAATTCTTTTGAATTAATATTAACAGTTGGTTTTACTTAATTTTCTAGAATCACATTAACTATATAGAAATCATTGAAACAAAGTTGAATAAAGAGTAGTAACTACAAATTATAAACCTCATGAAAGTTACACGTCAAGTACTCTGTAGAAAAATGCTAGCTGGGAAAGCAAGTTTGGATTTAGAAATTATAAATCACCTCATTGATTTGATTTACGATAAAGGGCTAACAAAATTGTGTGATTTTATGGAAATCAAAAGTGAGTCACATTTTTCAAAATATCAGGGATACTCTTCTATATTTGGAGTTGTTGAAACAATTCATCCTAATTCACAGAGTATCGTCGTATGTTGAACAAATTCTAATTATTTTGCAATTGGTCAGAAATTCATTATTAGATGCTTCACTGTTTCATTCCAAAACTTTAATAGATTTGCTGCGTCAGTATTGCCACAACTTCAAAACTTTATCTTTTCCCCCTGAAGCAACCATCATGCCATCAGTTGACCAATCGACAGCGTATACTTCATCACCATGACCAGGTAAGTCATGTTCCAGTTTATTGGTCTTTAAATTCCAAACCTTCAATGTTGAATCAGCGCTTCCACTAACCATGAGTCTAGAATCGACAGAAAATGCAATCATATAAACAGCCTGTACATGTCCTCTCAATGTTGCAATGTATTTTCCCGTTTTAGCTAACCACAATCTGATTGATTTGTCAAAAGATGCAGAGGCAAGTATTCGCCCATCAGGTGAGAATCTGACGTCATTAACTAACTGTTGATGTCCTATAAGACGTGTAAGAGGTTTTTTATCTTTTTCAGGATTCCACAAAAACATGGTGAAATCATCTGAACCAGACACCAACCGTTCCCCACATTCTACGACTTTTCTGTACCTAAGAGAACAGAAATGAAATTTTAAAAATACTAATAATGAACTCACCTCTCCAAAGCAAACTCTTGAGATTTACTTTTAGCCTCATCCAAAGTGTTTTTATTTGAATCCTTGACTGGAGCAAATGCACCAATTTTCAAAATGTAGTCTGTGTTTAGAGCTAAAGTATTAACCCAATGTGCATGGCCTTCTAAGGTTCTGCAAAGCATACCGTCTTTTGCTCTCCATACCTTGACAGTCCTATCTTGAGATGCAGTATAAATGAGACCTGAACCCCCCCATTTTACAACTGTTACACACTTGAGATGACCACTAATTGTGAGTATACTTTGACACAGAACTGTATCCCATATTCTGACATCACCATCTTTGGAAGAGCTTGCTAGAAACCTACCAAAAAAAGAAAATAGTAGGAATTATTGTCACTGTTTAGAATAGGAACGTTAATTGTTTTACTGTTAGTTTACTGCCTATTATCACTAAAGTGTAAGTCAATTGGTCATAATAAAACATAAAAATCTTGAATTCTCTTATAGATGTATTATGTGCGATTTGAAACAAGAAAATATTGATTTCAATCTCTAAATAATTGTAAATTTTTTCAAGACACATCTCTCTTTCAATAATAATTTTTTGAGGGAAGATAACTGGCCTTTTGATGATGCGAATTATAACATTAAAAAAAGTTATACCCAGAAAAAAGTTTAATTTAATTTAGCCATTCAGTAATGGGAAAAAGTAAAACTGGTGATGAAATTGGAAATTAGATTCTCCTTATCCACTTTGACAAACACATTATATGACAAAACATTATTTTAGTGGTAAAGTACTGTTCAGTAAAATACTGGTTTTTTAACAATTTGGATTCCATCATTTTTTTGCAAAAATTAATCCACATTATTAAATCAATTTGAATTTCTTGTCCATGACACTATAGTGAAAAGTACCTGACTTAGATGTCATGAAATTTTCATTCTCAATATAATACAGTAACAAACAGGGATCTGTGTATCTTATGCATTATGTACAATTGTTATTAACCTGCTTTCTGGATTTTGATGATATGGCTCCCAGCTAAGTGATGTTATCCATTGCTTATGTGCGGTCATAGTTTTGCCAATCTGTTTACCATCAAATGGATTCCAAACAATAATCTTGCCTCCTTTGCATGCAGAAGCAAGTTTTTTGCCATTAGGAGACCATGATATACAAAGTACCCAGTCGTTATGGCCCCACAAGTAAAATGCGGGGTTTGTGTAAGAATGTCCCACAATCTAACTGTTGTATCTCCCGAACCACTAGCTAACTGTTTTCCATCAGGACTGAAACTGACGGTTATTACTGCTTCGGAATGACCAGGCATGGAGCTTGTGCATCTCGTAACTGGTTTCACTCTAAATACTGCTTGTTGTTGGTAAATGATGTCAACAACTTCTTCTGTATTTATATTTGCTAAATCAATAGTCTAAAGATAATTTTATCTCCTCTTCATTAAGAAAGAATAAGTATGGTACTCGATCTTCTTGACCATGCAATGTGTTACATATTGCGTTCAGTTGATCAACTGAGCAGTTTATGGATAAATCCATTACATTTCCCAGAGTTTCCCCATTTTCTGCCTTGAATCGACAAAGCAGCCGTTTTTCTATGTTATTCACTTCCATGTTTAATGTGGCTTGGAACACTGAACAAGTAAGCTTTGAACAAGTAAGCTTTAAAATAGATGAAAAATATATACTTTATATACTTAAGTAATACATAGATAAAAGAATATATATTATTTTATCTATGAAGTAATATGTCAGATGATTTTCCTAAAGATAATTTTATCTCCTCTTCATTAAGAAAGAATAAGTATGGTACTCGATCTTCTTGACCATGCAATGTGTTACATATTGCGTTCAGTTGATCAACTGAGCAGTTTATGGATAAATCCATTACATTTCCCAGAGTTTCCCCATTTTCTGCCTTGAATCGACAAAGCAGCCGTTTTTCTATGTTATTCACTTCCATGTTTAATGTGGCTTGGAACACTGAACAAGTAAGCTTTGAACAAGTAAGCTTTAAAATAGATGAAAAATATATACTTTATATACTTAAAGTAATACATAGATAAAAGAATATATATTATTTTATCTATGAAGTAATATGTCAGATGCCAAATCAGAGAATGCTGACTTCCATAGAATATATCATTCAGGAGAAATGAAACCTACGTTAAATGGTCTCAGCCATCTCATCCGAAAGACAGTCACTCCCATAGAACTCCGCATCAAGTAGTCTGCCTTTGTCAATTTCCCAATCCCAGAGATTGCGAAAGTGAATAACTTTTGAACGCCCCCCAGGTTCTTTGATAATTACTTTTGGCTTTAAAATCTGATCGTCTAGAAAAAATACCTACGTTGTGTTTGTTTTTGATACCTTTTTCCGCAAGTTCGGGAGAAAGGTCAGGATTCGGGGAAAAATAAAAGTTCTCACTAGCCCCCAGGGGGACCCCTTATTCGTTACTCTGAAGTTACCAGTGCCTGGTTTAAACTAACATGGCCGATGCTGATAAAATATTTGATATATTTGTGAAATATCATGTGCCTCATGTGTACAGAAATTTGTGTTGTGAAATGTCAAGCGACAAGTGTAAAATTACTTGAGAGAGAGAGATAGAGAGAGGGTACGTTTCCCGATCGACGCAATTTTGATAAGGGGAAAGCCCGGTGCTTTCGACGAGAGACTGGTTTTTCACGGTGGGCTTTGGGAACAAGTGCTTGCCTGATCGTGGCGACCGATTTCCCTCGTTGGATTCCCGGTTACTGGACTCTGTTCCTCCTCCTCCCGGAAGGTTTTCACCTGCGGTACATCTCCACTGTTTTTCAAATGCTTACGACAACGGCAACCCAATTTACTGCGATAATATTTCGCGGAACGTTCCAGGACATATCAACACCAGTGGGAAATGCACTGACCCGCGGTCATAATTCAAAACGATCGCGTCGCGGAAAAAAGTTTTACATAAAATAAAAGGAGCATAAAATGAAGGGAAAAAACGCGAAGCGGGTGACGCAATGGCGTGCGATCGGAAATACTCTAGTATACCGGCTTCCGAATTTCGCCCTAAAAATGTTTATGGCAGTTAAAATAAAATTAAAGGAGCACATATGTGAAATCCAAAGTGTCGAGAGTGAATATTTATCGAGATATTAATAACTAAAGTTTATATTAAAATGTACACAAAATTGACGGAATCCATAACTGCGCATGCGTGTATTAGCCCGTATTCGGATAGGCTCAGCTGCGGTTTTCTATGGTCTACGAGCCGAAGCTCTTCACCATTTGACAAACAACTCTCATCATCGTCGCCTGAGGATAGAATGGAAAAAAAAGAGTGGAAAATTAGGTTATCGGTTATTGAGAGTGTCTATTATTTTCCTAGCCATGGATTGAAGTGCTGAAATCAGAGTTTGATTAGTGAAATTCTGAAGACTGTTATTAGCAGACTCCAGTCCAGCAAATCTACTTTAAGCGGATGGAAGTACTCACAGTACCGAAGGACGTGTTCCGCCGTCTCGAATTCTCCACAGCAGCACCGACTGTTTTCCGAAAGACCATTCTTTAAATTTTGAAGAAAAGGGCCGTGTCCCCTTAAAATACAGGATAGCGGAAAGCTATGTTTAAACCACTTATTATTCTGAATAAAGTTCACAGTCGGAAACCATTGATGCAGAAGTCGCCCGTGCGTCTCACCATCCCACTCGGATTGCCAAACCTCAAGCAACCTTGCTTCTAGGCTGGCGAGAGCTTCATTGCACTTCTGTCGCTTATTAGGGTCGTCAGCTTGAATGGCAGGGAGTTCTATGCCGCCCTAGCTGTACGGGAGGCATTTTCGAAGATAGGATGCCGTAGCAACGCGGGCAGCTTCTAGACGAAACGGCATGAATCCTGAGAGAACTTGTAATGATACATTAGATACGGTACGACAAGCAGCCGTGACCAAAAGTAACGTGTCTCGCTGGGCAGAATTCAGAACGCGTTTAAAATTCAAATGTGAATGGTCTACACGGTGCAGCCAAACACTCGCGCAATAACAAATGATAGGCACAATGACAGTGCGGTAATAGACTCTGAAGGAGTCTTTAGAATGTTCGCCGACGGATCTTGCGGACGAGACCTTATCGCGCACCATCCTAATGTGCGGAAGGACCGTGAGTCCACAATCCAAGATAACCCCAAGATATTTCACTTGTGGATACCAGGTTACGGAAACGCCATTCAAACGCACACAAGGTGGTCGATCAATTGACAGTGAACCCTTTCTCAAGAGAAGACCCAAGCTTGATAAACGGAAATTTAAATTATTCGTGTCAAAGGAGGCGCCACACATGCAGTCATGGACATAGAATAACTAAAAGAGAAGACACGGCACTCCTATGTTAATCTGCGGTTCACTACAGGGATACGACACTCCATAGCTAAGGTCAGGCCGTTATTTGGACCTGGGTACGTTGGTATTGCCAACCTCATAAAGTTAAAATGTATTAAATTGTCAAGTCTGTGTTATTCATAGATAAAATAATATATTATTTTATCTATGGTGTTATTCGTAGCACCACTGATATAAGAATAAAACGTCAACCGTCAACTCCAGTTCTATATTGAGGCCGTTATAAAAGACGTTGATTATTTGAAGTGGATATTTTTTGGATTACAAAACTTACAATTGGATGTGTTTCTAATAATTGATCGTTCATAGTACATAATTCTGAAGTGGTATTTTGGTATAAAGTGCTCATTGTAGTTAAATGTTAAACGAATTCGTGGAAGATTGAGTAATTAGAGACTATTGAATTATTCGATCATTGGATTTCAAAATGGAGCAGAAAAAAAGGGTCGTCGTCGATGTGCGGTAGTTACATGTTTAAACCGGGTGTCCAACTGCAGTGAAACGTTTTCTAGAAGCTAATTCTGGTGGAATAACGTAGCACTAAACACTTAACATAAAAAATATCCCTGTTTTGTATTCATTTTCTTGATAAATAGAATGATATCTCAGTTTCCGTTTACAATTTCTGCTAGCCAGTAGCCTAAAAAAAGCAAAGCAATTCAATTGAACAGGAAGAAAATCTTATTTCAGGTTACGTGCATATTTTGTAATCAAAGTTTTCGTATCAAATCACCAATATGGATATAAAATATGATGAATCTTCACTTTTTAAAGCTATTATGAAAATTCTGAGCTCAAATATACGTTATTAAGTGAGAATAAGGTCAAAAAAGTTATTTAGAAGTTTCAGTTGAACCAACCTAACGAAAAATATTTAGTTAATATATTCTAAATTTCGCGAGTTAGGCGCTTAACATTAATTAATAGCACTCGGGTATATTATTTTCTGACTGTATTAGAACGTAAAAAGAGCATTTAATGCCGAATAACGTAATTATCACTTTTACGAATTATTAAATTTTATCATATTGGCAAGACAGATGTACCGAGCTTTTTGACTGTCAAATTCGTGTTCTGTACGTGCCAAGATAAGGGAACGACGATTTGTATTTTCTTTTTATGAAAAACAATGAATATTCCATTCAAAAATTCGAAATTCGTAATCCAAAAATTTATCATTTTTGTTTTTATTTTATTGGTTATTCTGACTGTTTAGGAATTTTCTATTCCGAATTTCTAGCGAAATACACAGTCATTTGAAATTAGACTTGCAAATGCATCGATTTTTGATATTTTCCATATGCAATAAAATATTTCGATAAAAAATTGTACTCATAATTTCTACATAACCTCAATTTTTCGACCTTGCTTTCCTTGACTTTCCTTGGCCTTGCTCAGATTTATTCTTCAGAATATAGGATATAAATTATAAAGCAATAGTAAAATTAAATATTTTTTTTCACAAATAGATCAGAAATACGTTAAAAATCAAAATTTAAAATTAAATTATTTGATACTAAAAATCATCAAAATACTAATTGCAGCTGACTTGTTTGTTATATTTGTGTTTTGTGAAAATCAAAACTAAAGCTGTAGCTTTTCGAAGATGTCATGCAAATAAAATTGATCTAAATAATCTGCCTTCTTGTCTTCGATAAATTAGTCCGAGTAGAAAATTTGTAGTTTGATTTGAAGAAATTATTACGTTCTTGGCAACGCTGTAAATTTTGTTACCGAAGTGTCGTCACCTACTTTAAAGACAGTAATGCGAGAAGCACCGAGCGCTTGCGTTCTGAAGAATAATCTGTCAGTAAAATGACGCCAGATGTCAAACGCGTGTCAAGGAGTGTGCGTTCTGCTGTGACGTTCACCCTTCGATCCGTAGTAAGAGAATCGTCGGCCATTTTTTTTCGGGTGAGTTGATGTCTTATCATATTACTTCGTTCTTTAAATAAAATCTTGGGATTTTTAGTTGTCACGAAACAAGAAGATTTCTCATTTTCTTATAAAGAATTTTCGGCAATTTGCTCACTGCCGTCATGATTGCAGTGTTACATAACGCCGGCTCCAAGAAACCTTTTAAGTCGAAAATTAATTTTTTCTATAAATAAACAAATACAAAATTTTCCAAGTTCAGAAATGCCTCACTTATAAGCCTAGTTGAAAGGGTTCTTGGAGGTAATTATGTAACCCACGAATAACTTTTTGTCGTCACAAACTCAAGGGTGTCAAATTCAGTAGGAGCTCATTCCAACGTTGACTGGAATGTTTTTGTCGTTGCTCTCCAAGGCTTCATGCCAGTCGCAAGACGCACTGGACGCGTCGACTAAAGATGTTCAGAAATTCGGTTTGGTTCAGTCCCTAACAGCTGGCAGGTCGATCGCCGCTACCGCTCTAGCAGAAGGTGATAGCTGCGAGTTTGGATCGTTACAATATTTCGCCCTTTGTGGACTGGGAGGTAAGGTTATTAGTACATCGTACCAAAGCGTGTAATGTGAACAGTTAATGACAGAAGATCGGTTATATTTAGTGAAATCTGCGACCTTGATTTATAGATGATTTTTCTAATCGAAATTTATTTTCTCGCCACGCAAATAATTTAGTAATTGACGTTACTCTGTTGGATTTTATTATGTGTTTATATAAACAGAAATAGTATGTATGAGAAGAATTTTCAAATTAGGTAAAGGAGCCTGATATCTTTTGGTCCTCTAGATCGTTAAGTTCAATGCCTACAAATCATTTTGTTGTGTGAAGTCCACTGTTGGCAATTGTTAAATTTAGGCATTTGTACTCTTTGGACCGCATTTCTCAAAATTCTTATGAGAAAGAGTACCCACGCAATCTAAAGTTTGAGACAGCTTTGGAGCATCAGGGTGATTGCACACAATCCTAGCTCATTTTTGAGAGTGACTTATCACGTAGTGTTTATCATGTTAAAACTTATGCTTAGGCAAGTAAGTGGATTAACAATTATTTACCACAAGTACATTGATTATTTGATAATGATGAATTTAAGATTACAAGGAGTTATTTAAAATGTCGACTATGAATTCCATTTTTTTTACATGGAATGATTCTTTGATCACTCAAGAGAAATTGAAGCACAGCTACAAAAAACATCTGAAAAATTGCTTATATGTATTTGAAATAGTAGTCTAGTTGAGTCATACGGTCAGAATTAAGAAAGACTCGGCATAACCAGTTATGAAATATTAAAAATACAAATTTTTAAATACTGACCGCCTTACTAATAAAATGTTTGTATAACTTGGTCATAACGTCTCTAAAATTAGATGTAGTTATGCCAAGTTTAAATCAAGAATAAATTTCTTACGAACAAACTAGGTATAACTAAAGTTGTGCCTGATCAATTGATTGCAGTCAAAATCTCAACTATCGTTCAAATTCGCAATAACCACGTGATGAAGGCCTCACCATTTCACTTTCAAACTGGATGACAAGTCAAAACAGGCAAATGAATCAGCTTTTTTTTTATGTGATTATGTGTGTATGTATCGATGAACCGATGTGATGTAACCGTTGAAAACGCTTATCACTGAAAGTGTTGGAGTACTTATTTAAAATACCTTTGTTAAACAGGTGACACATCATTTTTGGATATTTATCCATGTTTACTGTTCTTAACTTTAATGTTCTTCTAAGGACACAATTCAAATATGAGTAAAACCCAGAAGGTAACGAAACCGCTACATAAAATATGTATCGTATTTAAATATTTTCTGAATAACCGATCCAAAGACATAACGCAGTTTTTTGAGAAATGACATTTGTACATTTCAAATGAAATCTCTTTCTCTTTGTATCTTTTAATTTGTTTTAAGGGCATTTCATAAACCAAATTTATTTTTTAGATTTCTTCCACTTCCTCTATTTCCCGAATTTCGTCCGTAATTCAATACATAATCTATTAAAAACCCGAGAAGCAATAAAGACGCAGACAACACAAGAAACAGAAATGTCATGACATATGGAGGTTGAACCTGAGGCTGAGGGTAGATTTAACGTCGGAATAATTTTTATCACTGGACTTATACAGGGTTTACTTACTTCCCCCGTTACTTACAAACCCGGTATAGGAGTTATAACGACTTTAAACTAAGAATAACAAAATAATAAGCAAAATCTTAATTAATAAACTCGGAATAGTTAGCCCTGCCCTCAGCCTGGTTTAAGACCGGTTAGGAATGTTACGAAATCGAGCATCTCGTCATAACAAATGATTAGTAAAATAATTTATTAGTTGGAAATTTATTCTTGATTTATATTTGTTATAACTGTACGTAGTTTATTTTAAAGACGTTATAACTATGTTCTAACACCGTTTTATTAGTAGGTCGGTTCGAGCTCATTAGTATTGGTTTTCCTTATTGCCTTGTTCTTACTTTAAGCACGGCATATCTCGTTACGTGTACGGTTGTTGCTAATTCAGTTTTGTTCAACTCTCTTATAAAATGAGAAAATTTTTTAAAAAAATCTACCTCTGACTACCTGTCAATCCATTGCTTGAAAAAGTGTACAAATTTTAAGAATACCGTTAAAATATAACAGAAAATAGAATGTAGCAGTTTATAATTTCATAGGTGCCATCTAAAGAATTCAGAGTGAAATATTCAGTTTCACCTTGAAGGAGTTCGTAATTACTTGTAGTCCAGGAATTAGTAACATCGGGAAAACAAGAGTTTTAGGTCAGCGGATTATTTGATATCTCGTCTCTTTCGGTATGTCGGTCAAGGTATGGGAGGTCTGGTTGGCGGCGGCGGTTGCGTTTACCTTTGCGCATCCTGTTTGTACAGGTGTTAATATTGAATTTCAAAATCATTTTAAGAAGGCTAATTTTCAATATTATAGCATCGTATAGATCTAACAAACATAAATTTTTCATTGCCAGACATTTTTAGCGTGCTAATATTGTGCCAGACGCGAATTTATCTTTTTTAAAAATTGAATATTCAAAGAATTTTATTATGTCTGTAATTTTGATATTAAGTTGTTTAAGTATGAATTAACTTAAAATTAATTTGCCAGACACTAATTCGGTTGTTAAACCATTATTCAGAACTAAAAGTCTTAGCTGTACGCGTAATGTATATTGGCATATGATACAATATTATTAACGCTAAAAATGTCTGGCAATTAGAATGAATGTTTCCTAAACCTAGATCCTAAAATGAAGAAAATTAACCTTCTTAAAATGGGTTTTAAAATTAGTGTCAATATGGGTACAGGGAAGACCTTTTCTTCTGATTCATGGCTTAAAAATCAAATCAGTGTCTGGAAATTAATTTTAGGTTAATTGATACTTGAAAAACTCTATATCAAAATTACGGACATACTAAAATTGTTCGAATTATTAATTTTTGCAAAACATAAATTAGCACAATATTATAGCAACGCTAAAAATGTCTGACAATGAGAATGTATGTTTGCTAAACTTGTCTGATGCTATAATAAAGAAGATTAACATTCTTAAATTGGGTCTTCAAGTTAGTATCACTACGTGCACGGGTAAGACTTTTTGTTCTGATTCATGGCTTAACAACCGAATTAGTGTCTGGCAAATTAATTTCAGATTACGTAGTGCTTGAAAAATTCGATATAAAAATTACAGATATAAAAAAATTCTTTGAATTTTTTATTTTTAAAAAATATAAATTCCCGTCTGGCACAATATTAGAATCGTTAAAAATGTTTAGCAATGAGAAATGTATATTTTTCAAATCTATCCGATGATATAATATTCAAAATTGCCTTCTTAAAATGATTTTTAAATTCAATATTACCACCTTTACAGATAGGATGCGCAAAGGTAAACGGAAGCGCCGCCACCAGCCAGACTACCCATACGTTAATCGACGTATCGAAAAAGACGAGATATCAAAAACTCGGCTGACCTAAAAAATGTTTGAAAACGTTGCCGGCTCCTGTACTATTGGTATTAATGAATGATTCTTGATTCAATTCCATTTTCGTGATCGCCTGAAAAAAGTCGTTTATTACTCGTGGAAAGTCAGATTTCATCGCTTGTCTACGCTTCGTATCGCCTCGTTCGTCAAACTAACACTCGCATGAAATCGTTTTCCGCACTCGTTATGAAATATAACATTTTGTTTCCGAAAAGAGCGATCTAAAAGGACGAACTAAAAAGATGGATAAAATTCTATTATTCACGAAGAAGGCGATTTGAAATATCCCATTGGTGAACATACAATTCAATAATTATTTTCTTCTTTTGTCAATTTATCGAATTAAAGTTTCTGAAAAATCCTTGCCGCGTGAAACATGTTCATCATTAAATATTTCATATATAAAGCATTTAGATTTCAATAGTTTGTAAGCATTGACCGTGACGTGAAGTGGTTTCTAACAATGGAGAACACCGAAAACGTTGAAAAGTTGATGAATTTATCAAACCTATTCCATACTTTGACTTATAGGATTTTCCTAACATCATCAGACAATTGCTATATTACCAATACATCGTTAAGGACAAGGATGGGTTTAATTCAAGTGCTTATTTCCTTTAGCAATCGTGTATGTCTGATTTCATTGTCTTATCGGCAATTCCGATTTGATGAGGTTCGAAATTATGTTCGTTATTTGTCCGCGATCTCCAACTTAACCTTTAGCAAACTATAGCAGTAAATTATTCATTTCCTGCTATGGATTCAATTATACTATTTACGTTAGTATACTTCATTAAAACTATTGTATTCAGCGCCAAACATTGTTACAATTAATTATCGAACAAACGCTGTTTTATGACAAGGCCAAATGAAATGGTTCAATGCACCCCATGAATTTTTTTCATCGGTCTTCTCATTGTCAAAGTAATTTTGCCTGGAGAATTGCGGAATTGCTCGTAACATTTCCGTACAGGTTTTGATTAAATAAGTTCTATTTTAGTTTATGGATGAGGAGATTCCCTCCATAAGGCTTTTCAAACTGAAACCTATTTGGGAATTATACAAAATGATTATTCGTATTACTGTCTAAAAGATGAACCTTTGAAATAATTCGAGGTTGAGGTCTGTATCGATTTTACATCTAAGGCTCACCGACGGAGTACTATTAAGTTACTCGTAATAGCCTTGGGAAGGTCTGAGAAAGGTCGTTCAAGGTCCCAGAAGGACCTCCGTATGCAGCGGGATGAGAGAACCAGAAACGTTGACTATGTCCAGTTATCAGCCGGAGATGGTTTTCAATAACAGGAGGCGACGCTAGCCGTAGTTTGGAACCTCTCATGATCCGCGCTCTTAGTTCAATTTGTAAATCGAGTTTTGCTGTCTCGAAACTCAATTCAGACTAATCCTTTACAGACCTAATCTTCCTTATTTATTATTTCATTGGCCCATCGTTTTGTCAAGAATTATGATGTATAATTTCCCGTTTTCTCTTTCCCTTTCACACTTCTTAATACAGCAGATATACTTAGCGTTAATTTAATTGCAGGAGTCCTTTCTTGTGGTATTACGCACACGGCCGTTGTACCACTAGATCTCGTCAAATGTCGCATCCAGGTGGATCCAGCGAAATACAAAGGCGTTTTCAACGGTTTCAAAGTCACCCTCGCTGAAGAGGGGGTTAAAGGATTAGCCAAAGGTTGGGCACCCACCTTTTTCGGTTATTCCGTTCAAGGTCTTTGCAAATTCGGACTCTATGAAGTATTCAAGGTAAGATGTAATTGTTAATTATGATATGTAATAATTTTCGGAGCAATGTCAAGGTTTATATGTTAATGGGCTGTACAGTTTTTGTTGAATAACTACTTGAATGCGAATTAAATCATGCCTGTATATTGTAATCGATAAGAGGAATTTTTCATCGGTCTACTAAAACTCTGTTGAAATCACGTAAACATTTATAGTCAAAGAAGGGATAAGCAGGTATAGGCGGAAGAGTGTTTAAAAAATTGTTCATAAGTCCAAATTCTACTGCATCGGTAAATTGGAAAAAATCTTCGCGACCACAACGAAGTAAATCGGTCGAGAATTCGATGAGATAACCTCAAAAAACAAAAAAATATAAGCAATTTTTCAAAAATTATTAAAAATCGTATCATTTTTTGTATTCTGTATGTGGGAAATTGAAGCTCTTGAAATTCAATCAATGAAAGAAAACTTATTGATATGTTGATTATTTATCGCGATATTTGAATGTTAATGAAAGAACCCACATTAACTGCTTGGAATTTGACAAATGATAGCCGATCACCAGGTCCGCCTTCACAAAAACACTGGGATGATTCCTAGACTTCTACTTAGAAACATCAACCGAGAAAGCTAGATTTTTAGCTCTCCAGACAAGAATATCTGGAGCTTGTTTAGATGCTTTCCCATGTACAATCAGGATTTTCAAACCTGCGTTCCATTAAGTCTCGGAATACCTTGCTATCAAAAACACCTGTGTCAATGTGGAACAATAGTCGATGAAACAGCTTATCATGGGCTTAGCTGTAAAAAATGTCAAGGTCCATTTGTCCGCCATAATGAATTGAACCAGATAATCCAACCTACCTTAGCTTTCATCAATATAAATTCTGTCTTGGAACCTAGTGGTTTATCAAGAGATGATGGGAAACACCCAGCTAGCCTTGCTTCGTGGAAGAAAGGCAAACGTTTAATTTGGAACGTCACATGCACAGATACATTAGCTAATTCTTATATACATGGCACATCCCGAGAAGCTGGTGCTGCTGCTGAATTAGCTTGTAAATATAAACATGAAAAATATTCGCAGCTAAAAATCTAATAATTTTATCTTCATGGGTTTGGCTGTCGAAACCCTTGGACCATGTTGCAAGGAAGCTGAAAAATGCTTAAACAATAACGGAAAGAAACTCATCAAAGTAACAGGCGAATTAAGAAGTAAGCAATTTTTCCTCCAGAGAATATCGTTAGCAATTCAAAGGGGTAATTATAATGAAGGACATCGACTTTTTCCGCTTATGGTCAGACTCGATGGCTAATTCAGTCAATCTTTGACATGCTAGTAAAATTTCAGTTAAACCCTTTTCAAGTTATAAATATTTTACTTGATATATTCCTTCTCGAATAATTTAATGCGAATAGCATGAGGGAAATCG